>PVIW01012530.1:0-31843 GCA_004026585.1 Noctilio leporinus
ATTTTTAGAAAGAGGGGAAGGGAGAGAGGCAAAGAGGGAGAGAGACATCAATGTATGGTTGTGTTTCACCTGCCTCCAGCCACAGACCTGACTGGAGACCTGGTTTGCAACCTGGTTATGTGCCCTGGCTGGGGAATCGAACCTGCGATCTTTGGGTTCGCGGGCCGGCACCTTAACCACTGCGCTACCAGCCAGGGTCAGGGGGATAAAAATATTAACTAAGGGGATGAACACCCAACAGAGGTAGCAGGAAAATCCAAAGAGCCTGAGGACAACTCCTCGGAGCACGGCCCGCCCCACCCTCCCGGGGCTGCGTGTGCAGAACTGGTAGGTACTCACGATGCAGGTGCAGCACAGGGTCATGCCGTTAGCCTTTCTGTGGACATAAGAGACCAATTTACACCCAAGACTGGACATGGGGTTCCTCCGAACCGAAGTGGCCACCGTGAGGGGAACCCCACTGCGGAGAAGCGCCATGAGGTTGGCCACAGCCATGTGGGTGAGGGTCACGTGGGCCGGCCTCTGCTTGTGTCCAAGCAAGAGTGGAGACACAGGTAGAAAGAAGAGAATGCCGTTGGCCAGAGTGCCAACCCCCATCTGCAAAAACAAGGTGGTTTCCAGAGCCACCTGCCCTAGGTCTCCGAGGACATGGTCCTGGAAAGACATGAACAGGCCTTCTGAGTGACCTGGAGCCCACAGACGGCTACTCCGGTGAGCACATTAGCTGTCTTCTTACGCAAACCACAGTGGAGGGGTTCTCGCTCTTCTCGTAAGAAAGAAGACACGGTCACACTCCACGCAAATGGCTTTCCCTGTAGAACGTACACCTGGACCAGCTAGACCTTTCCGCGTTGTTCTGTTGTATCTATTCTATGTACTTTTCTGTTCTGACAACCCCCTCCCAGAACATAAGGTTTGTAAACTTAGGACTCGTGTCTGACTTGGTCTCAATGGGGTTGACCCATAAAAAGTGTGACATTAATACGTTCTTCATAAACGTGTTAAGTAAGTGAAACAGGCGCGCTGTGTCCCTTTTAGAATAGACAAGGTGCCCATCATCACAATTCATTAACCTCGTAATCAATAGGCAAAAGTGCACAGTCACGTTTAAATAGACAATGAACGCATAAAAATTGTGAGAGCAACGGTTAACATTTGAGGATTCAACGTTTTTCACTGACATACTCGCTATATACCTTTCAAAAGATCACTAGCCTCCTGAATATAAAAAGACAATAAAATATCTTCTGAAATTCGATTCAATATTAAAAAGCCCCCCCCCTCACTGTCCCACCCACAATAATAATAATTTTATTACTAATGATTCCACAGGTCTGAATGTGCTGAGAAGTCAGGTCCTAGCATTACTTCTGCACGGTCTCCAGCCCTCTTCTGGCCACATAAAAAGTGACCATCAACCCTGGCTGGTGTGACTCAGTGGGTTGAGCACCAGCTTGTGAACCCAAAGGTCACTGGTTCGATTCCCAGCCAGGGCACATGACCAGGTTGCAATCCAGGTCTCCAGCCAGGTCCACAGCTGGAGGCAGGTGAAAGGCAACCATACGTTGATGTTTCTTTCCCTCTCTGCCTCTCTCCCCTCCCCTCTCTCTGAAAATAATAAATACAATCTTTAAATAAATATCATGAATAAACTCTTTAAAAAAAAAAAAATGAAAGGTCACCAGACCCAGGGCACGACAGACTGTTTCACATCTTCACTAGCTTGGGGTTCCTACAGCTTGCCTGACTGATTGCGTCTTCAGATTTTACCAATGAGAGCTGATGGGGTTACCTGAGTTCCAGGCACCGAAGCACCTGCAGGGGCCCGTCCCAGTTCGATCAGAGCCCTCGTGAGTGGTCAGCAGGTTCCAGCAGAGGCAACACCCAGACTGACGGGTTGGTCTGGTTGGAGGAGGGACACTGCCCAGCAGCCTCACCTTGAGGACTCCCGTCTGACTAGGAAGGAACAGGAAGTCGCTGTCCGGCTGGTGGCAGAGGAGCAGAGAGCCATCTGAAACCATAGTCTAGAGTTGCCAACATTCCTTTCTCTTGAGGAACATTCTTGGGTTATGAACGTCATGGTAGTTAGCACACAACGTGGAAACGTGAATTGCAGAAACCATCAGCTTGAAATCCCATGATCTGGGTTTTGCTTTCTCTTTCTTTTTTAAGTTTCTATTTACCTACGTAGCTATCTTTTGATATTAAATAATGTGTTTCATATGTAGAGGAGGGGAAGGGAGGGAAAGAAGCATCAATGTGTGGTGGCCTCTCATATATCTGGAACAGGGAACCCGGCCTACAACCCAGACTTGTGCCCCGACTGGGAATCGAACCAGCAACTCAATCCACTGAGCCACACCAGCCAGGGCTGTTTTGTTTTGCGTTTTCCTCAACTCCCTAGTTATTGGTGCAATATATTAGGACCTCTACTTTGGTTTACAAATCGTTGTGTTTTCTTTTTAACCAAAATTATTATGGTCATTGTTATTACTATTTTTTTTATTTCTTTTTCCATTGTTGTTCTATTACAGGTACCCCAGCTTTCCCCCTGAAACCCTTGCCTTTTCATCTGTAAACGGGAATATGGCAACAGAGTGGACACACACACCCTGGGGGAGGTGGTTAAATTCCAGCCTCGGGACCACCCAGCTCCCACCTCTTAGCTTAGTCCAACCGGGGGGCTTTGCTCATCACCCTCTGCCTCTGTCTTCTCCTTTAGGCAAGTAGACTTTAATACAAACATTGGTCAACATGCTGTTGCAAACACAATGTGCCTTTCCTGTCCCTGTGGATCACAAGGCGGAACTAGGTTGGCTGTCAGAGGGTTTATGGAAGGAGCGGGTGTAGCAGCAGCAGCAGACACTATGGTTAGGGGAGATTTTATCTGTCTCCTTGTTTGGAGGGCGTCTGGTCGTGGTCATGAGAACAGGATACGAGAATGTGAAACAGGAAGAAGAGACCAGGCATGTCCCACCTGTCAAACTATTTCTGAGCCTGACAAACAGGTCACCTCACGAGCAATTTCTCTGTCCCCTGTGTCTCTGTGCTCTCTGCACAAAGCAAAACTTAATACACACACAACACAGGACACACAAAGTGACACAAACCTTCGGAGGATTCTGAGACTGTTGCATCCCAGTGCAGAAAATTTTTTTATTATTAGAATGTATTTTTTTTTTCAATGTATGGTTGCCTTTCATCTGCCTCCACCTACTGAGCTGGCTGGAAACCTGGTTTACAACCTGGTTATGTGCCCTGGCTGGGAATCGAACCAGCGACCTTTGGGTTCGCAGGCTGGCGCCTTATCCACTGTGCCACCAGCCAGGGCTCCAGGGCAGAATTTCAAAGAGAAAAATGGACTTGATACCATGATGTCATTACACCACAGAACCTTTTCTCGGTGAACATCCACCTGTGCGTGTGTGTCAATGGGCCTTATTTCTTGTCAGAATTTTGAAATTAGACCCCAGACTCTGCACACCGGTTTCCCAATTGTACTTACGCCCAAGTCTATAAATCTGTTCCGTGTGAGACAGTGAGTGGACCCTTGGTTTGGGGCTGAGCAGCCCAGTGGCTCTGGTCCTCCAAGGCTTGGCTCAGACTCCAAAGGGACCCCATGCTTGTCTTTCATTGTCAGGGACTCTGGGAGACAGAGCTGCAGTGAACCTCACCACTGGCGTGAACCCCACTCTGTGAGTCTCCCCAGCACATGCCCCCCAACCCCCGCTCAGCAGAGCAGCAGAAACGGCTCAGACCCAGGTGGCTCAGCACCCATCCTGCCCAGTGGTGCCACTCACATCCAGTTTCCTTTCCTCTCCCAAAGCCACCCCGTCTCTCCTGACTTCCGCCCTGAGATTGGACAGCAGGACAACCTCACCTGCTGGTCTTCGATCCAGAGCTCTGCACAGGGACGTGTCGGGCAGCATGAGCAGGGGTACCTGAGGCTCCAGTTATAGGGATGGGGTCCCTGGAACAGATCTCCCCCCAGGGACACCATTGCCGTGTCATCTGTGCTAGTGGCGACACCGTCTGCGTGGAGCGTCTGGGTGTCTCCAAGGAGGAGCCCCTTTACCCCCGCTGCAGGTCACTGCCAGCCTCTGCTGTAATTACTGCTAATTTTGGTAATTAATGAGATGGAGCTCAGCAACACGCAGGAGAAGTTTTCTTTGTTCCCTGCGGGGGAGTCTAAGTGCAGAGTCCAAGTTGTGCTCTGTGGTGGCCCCGCACCTCCAGGTGGGACAAATGCCCCTGGTGTTCTAATTATTGTATAATTATACAGTATTTCCAAACGGGCATTGTCTTCAATGCTCCTGTGCTTCCAAAATCTGGCTGACACCCGACATTGGCCCAAATGCCACCATGCTGGCTACGGTGGCCCCAAGTTTTGTTTTTTTTTTACCTTAACTAGAGTTTAATATCCATAACTGTGTATTATAGAGTCTACGAACACACAATTTTTCTCCCCAAAATCACCATCCTTTTTTTCTCAAAGATGATCGGGTTAACGCTAGGTACTGCAGAAGTTGCGTTTCAACCAATTTGGCTCGATTGCACGAATGCAATGAGAACGGGTCGTATACGTCCTCTTCAACCTGCTGTGCTGGAATATCATGGGGAATCTCCAGAAGGAGCTCCAGCCCTTCAGGGCAAGGAAGCCAAGTCCCATAGTTGCCATCCGACTTTGCCTGCAATACCTCCAGGTTTGGGCGAAATTCTCAAGTTCTTAAGGTTCCCTTCCCACCCACCCCCAAACCCTGAGATTTTTCTTTCTTTCCCATCTCCTAGGAAAGAAATCTTCCCTTGTTACCTGGTAAAACCACCATGAAATATGTGACTAAGCAAAGGCACCACTGGGCAGGACGGGTGCTGAGCCACCTGGGTCTGAGCAGTTTCTGCTGCTCTGCTGAGTGTGTGCTGGGGAGAGTCACAGAGTGGGGTTCACGCCAGTGGCGAGGTTCACTGCAGCTCTGTCTCCCAGAGTCCCTGACAATGAAAGACAGGCACAGGGTCCCTTTGGAGTCTGAGCCAAGCCTCAGAGGACCAGAGCCATGGGGCTGCTCAGCCCCGAACCACAGGTCCACTCACTGTCTCACATGGAACAGATTTATAGGCTCAGGTGTGAAAACAATGAGAAAACTGGTATGCAGAGTCTGGGGTCTAACTTCAAAATTCTGACACACATACGCAGGTGGATGTTCACCCAGAAAAAGGTTCTGTGGTGTAATGACATCATGATATCACGTCCATTTTCCTCCTTGAAATTCTGCACCGGGATGCAGTTGTCCCAGGACCTTCGGAAGAATCGTGGCACCTTGTGTGTCCTGTGTCACGTGTGTGTTAAGTGTTGCTTTGTGCTCATGTGGCAGCAAGGGGAGAGAGAGAGAGAGAGAAATTGCTCATGAGGTGACTTGTTTGTCAGGCTCAGAAATGGTGTGACTGGTGGGACATGCCTGGTCTCCTCTTCCTGTTCCATATTCTCGTATCCTGTTCTCATGACCACGACCAGACGCCCTCCAAACAAGGAGACAGATAAAATCTCCCCTAACCATAGTGTCTGCTGCTGCTGCTACACCTGCTCCTTCCATAAACCCTCTGACAGCCAACCTAGTTCCGCCTTGTGATCCACAGGGACAGGAAAGGCACGTTGTGTTTGCAACATCATGTTGACCAATGTTTGTATTAAATTCTACTTTCCCAAAGGAGAAGACAGAGGCAGAGGATGATGAGCAAAACCCCCCGGTTGGGCTAAGCTAAGAGGTGGGAGCTGGGTGGTCCCGAGGCTGGAATTTAACCACCTCCCCCAGGGTGTGTGTGTCCACTCTGTTACCATATTCCCGTTTACAGATGAAAAAGCAAGGATTTCAGGGGGAAAGTTGGGGTACCTATAATAGAATAATAATAAAAAAAGAAATAAAAAATATAGTAATAACAATGACCATAATAATTTTGGTTCCAAAGAAAAAAACAATGATTTGTAAACCAAAGTAGGGGTCCTAATATATTGCACAAGTAAAAGTTAAGAAAAAACAAAACAAAACAAAACAGCCCTGGCTGGCATGGCTCAGCGGATTCCCAGCCTGGGAATCAATGCGTCGATGGTTCGATTCCCAGTCAGGGCACATGCCTGGGTTGTGGGCCAGGTCCCTCTGGGGGCATGAGGGAGGCCACCAGGCATTGATGTTTGTCTCCCTCTCTTTCTCCCTCTCTTCCCCTTTCTCTAAAAATAAAATTTTAAAATTTTAAAGGCAGATCCATTTTTTAAAACATTTTTTTAAAAAGGTTTATTTATTTATTATTTTTAGAGAGAGGGCAAGGGAGAGAGGCAGAGAGCGAGAGAGACATCACTGTATGGTTGCCTCCCACCTGCCTCCAGCTATGGACCTGGCTGGAGACCTGGCTTGCAACCTGGTTATGTGCCCTGGCTGGGAATCGAACCAGGAACTTTTGGGTTCGCAGGCTGGTGCCATTTCACTGAGCCACCAGCCAGGGCTCCATCTGACTTCTTTCACTGAGGATAATACCCTCCAGGTCCACCCATGCTGTTGCAAATAGTAAGACTTCCTTCTCTTTTACTGCCATGTAGTATTCCATTAGCATGCACCCTAGGC
Organism: Noctilio leporinus; assembly: GCA_004026585.1. Taxonomy (NCBI): domain Eukaryota; kingdom Metazoa; phylum Chordata; class Mammalia; order Chiroptera; family Noctilionidae; genus Noctilio; species Noctilio leporinus. The sequence goes on from PVIW01012530.1 coordinate 6,612, forward strand.
ATGTGCCCTGACCGGGATTTGAACCCACAACCTTTTGCTGCATGGACTGATGCTCCTACCAACTAAGCCACCCAGCCAGGGCACATCCACGTGAACTGTTTACATAGGTCTGACCTCCGCATCAGAGAGAAAGATCAATCCGTTGGGTCCCATCCGCCTTGTGTCTTCATCTACAACCTCCAGGCCACGTCCCGTTCATTTTTTCACAAAACCAAAATGAAAACACCCTGGCAGTTGATGACTATTCAGAACATATTTATGACACCATAATACAAGCAAGCCCGAGAGAAAACCGCCATCACAACACTTACTACGGGCAATGGAACTCCCCCCAGATGTGAGGCTGGGATTCACCAGCTGTCCCCAGCTTCTCTGAGATGCTGGCTCGGGTGACAAGCTGGGAAACTCAAGGCAGCTGCAGACAGGATAAGCGCCCTGGGCATGCGGCTTCGCAGCCGTGCCCAGCAGGACCCGCCACGCCGGGAACCAACCCAGGACAGAGGGTCAGTGAGCCCTCAGCATCTATTGTCGGACTTGCGGGAGCAAAAAACGGGCGCAGGGGCTCTCCTGCAGGAATATCAGGGAATGTGAACATATGGGAACCGTCGGCGACGTGGTAAAAGGAGATGACCCTCCAAACCAAGTCCAGGAAAATGCCCACCCGGCGTAAACTGGGGTGGACCAGGAGACTGGTCACCGGGTTGGTGGCAGCCAGGAACGTGCCCTGCGCCCTGCAGATCACGACCCAGAAGCCAAGCTCCGGGGCGAAGCGGATCTCACCCTGCCGCCCCGCGGACTCCTTGCAGACGCCCAGGTTCCACTCTGCACAGGTCCCCACGTCCACCTCCCAGTAGTGGCGCCCGGACGTGAAGCGCAGGGAGCCCAGCACCGCGCGGGCACCGGCGAACCTCTCCGGACGCGCTCCGCGCTGCTGCTCCAAATACGTGGAGCGGACTTGCCTCCCGTCCTCCGAGATGAGGAGGCCATTGCTGGCCGTGGCGACATCAAAGGTCATGTCCACTGCGGAAAGAGACACAATCTGCCAGCCTGTCCCCCACCCCTCACGTCCAGGCGCAGGCTCACGCGCCCCCTTCCCGGCGCATCTGCACCTGGACAGGCCGGAATTTCCCCGGGGAAACGTCCCTGGCCCCAGGTTAGCTCCGCGGGACGGTGGTGTTGGAAGCAGCCCTGCGTCATCACGGGGAATCTCTGCCCCGGACGCTATTGGGTCACCGGGGTCCGGATTTTTCTTCCCTTGGGAAGGAACTCCGTACGAAAAGAGACACCCTCACCGCTGCTCGTTCCCAAAATGATCATATAGGTTGTGATCACAGATTCTCTCAGCACACAGGTTTCAAATGTGTATTTTGGAAGGTGGAAACTATTACATATTGCAGAAGAACGTTGACATCAAAGCGCTCGCTCTCTCCTGATGGATGTGCGGGGACCTTAGCGGGAACCTGGGCTGGAGGTCAGCGGGGCACCACTCTGAGGGGCAGGGAACTCAGAGATGACCCTGGGCACGCATGCGGTCTCCCACCATCCTGAGGGCGCAGGGCTGCCTGTCTGATGCGACCCTGTGCGTGGAGCCAGTGCAGCCTTAGAAATAAACCTTCTGGCCTTGGCTGGTGGCACAGCGGATAAGGGGCTGGCCTGTGAACCCAAAGGTCGCTGGTTCGATTCCCAGCCAGGGCACAGAACCAGGTTGCAAGCCAGGTCTCCAGCCAGGTCCCCAGCTGGAGGCAGGTGAAAGGCAACCACACATGGATGCTTCTCTCCCTTTCTTCCTCCCTGCCTGCCCTTCTCTCTGAAAATGATGAATAAAAGAAGAAAGAAAAGAAGATAAAAAGGAAAGAAAGAAAGAGGAAAAGTAAAGAAGGAAGGAAGGAAGGAAAGAAGAAAGAAAGAAAGAAAGAAGGAAGGAAGGAGGGAAGGAAGGAAGGAAGGAAGGAAAGAAGGAAGAAAGAAAGAAAGAAAGAAAGAAAGAAAGAAAGAAAAGAAGATAAAAAGGAAAGAACGAAAGGAAGAAGGAAGGAGGGAAAGAAAGAAGGAAGGAGGGAAGGAAGGAAAGAAGGAAGGAAGGAAGGAAGGAAGGAAGGAAGGAAGAAAGTAAGAAAGAAAGAAAGAAAGAAAGAAAGAAAGAAAGAAAGAAAGAAAGAAAGAAAGAAAGAAAGAAAGAAAGAAAACAAAAAGCACCCTGGCTGGTGTGGCTCAGTGGATTGAGCACCAGCCTGTGAACCAAAGGGTCGTTGGTTCGATTCCCAGTCAGGGCACATGCCTGGGTTGCGGGGCCAGGTCCCTGGTTGGGGGTGTGTGAGATGTCCCTTCCCCTCGCTAAAAATAAATAAATAAAATCTTTTTTTTTTTTTTTTAAATAGAAAGGAAACCCACAGATGGTTCTAATGTAGACACACAGGCTGGACAATTGGGAAAGAACGAACATTTCAGGTGCCGGAATCCAGGTAAGGGCCACCTGGACTGGGAGGCTTTGAAAAATTGCTCTTGCCCTTGGGCTGGGGCCAGCCGCCTGGCGCCTTCTTACCTTGGAACTTCCGCACCTTGGGGTTCATCGCCAGGAAGGCTTTCAGCTGGGGTTCCAGCGCCTTGACCTCCTGCACCAGCCTGCCAAGCTGCCTACTTTTCTTGATGTCACTCTTCTGAGAAACCTTGGAGCAGACGAGGCACAAAACCCCGTCCCCACCGGGTTCCTTCCGCAGTGAACCCACGCACCGGAGGCAGCAGGTGAACCCACATTTCAGGTTCACGGGGGTTTCAAGGTAAGTCAGGCAGATGGGACATTTGCTTGCTTCTTTGAAGTCCTCAGCCATAGTTCCTGCCTAGGGAGGAGGTGCAGGCGGTCAGAACACGAGTGAGTGAATCAGACTCCTCTGTGGGGACACTGCAGTCACCCCTTCCAGGGAACAAAGAAGCACTCCAAGGATATCAGGACTCATGGGCCTGATCTCTGATGTTTAAAATGCTAGTTGGAATGAACGCGTAATTCATCCTGGGACTATAAGGTCTCTCTACCTGAGTGTCTTGTCTTTTTCTTTTTGCCCAAGCCTCTCCCCAGGGTAGGTTGGTTGGTTGGTTTGTTTTGGGATTTTGTTTATTTTTAGAAAGGAAAAGGGGCAGAGAAAGAGAGGGAGAGAAACATCCATGTGTGGTTGCCTCTCACATGCCCCCAGCTGGGGACCTGGCCTGCAACCCAGGCCTGTGCCCTGACTGGGAATCAAACTGGTGACCCTTTGGTTCACAGGCTGCCTTTTGCCAGTTAAGATCAATTCGATTTGTTTGATTTTACTTTGTTTAATGTGGCTACCAGCAAATGAGGGTAGCCCTGGCTGGATAGCTCAGCTGGTGAGAGCATCATCCTGATGCACCAAGGTTGCAGGTTCGATCCCTGCCCAGGGTACATGCAGGAAGCAACCAATGATGCATAAGTGAGTAAAACAACAAATCAATGTTTCCCTCTCTTGTATAAATACACTAAAAAAGATTTTTTTTTAAAAGAAAACTAGTTTATGGCCCTGGCTGGTGGCTGAGTGGATAGGCACCAGCATGTGAACCCAAAGGTCGCTGGTTCGATTCCCAGTCAGGGCACATAACCAGGTTGCAAGCCAGGTCTCCAGCCAGGTCCCCAGCTGGAGGCAGATGAAAGGCAATGGTACATGGATGTCTCTCTCCCTCTCTCTTTTTCCCTCTCTCTAAAAATAATAAATAAGATCTGAAAACTAAAAACCAAAATCTTTTAAAAATAAATTTAAAAGGGAATGAGTTACTGACACAGGGTACCAGGGTGGGGCGATTCTCTTTTGTGCCGAGTGAAAAGCCTGCTGTAAAAGAGCTCATTTATCTCCACTGATAAGAAATGCCCTTAGTAGGCAAACCTGGAGAGGCAGAAAGCTGATCATTGGTTGCCTGGGGCTGGGTGGGGGAGAGAATGCAGTGTGACCACGTTGGGGGTGATGAAAAATGTCTGCAACTGGCTTGTGGGTATAATACCCAACATTATGAGTATACTTAATACCACCGAACTGGACATTCTAAAATGGGAAACCAGCCCAGGCTGGTGTGGCTCAGCGGATTGAGCACCGACCAAAAGGTCACCGGTTCGATTCCCAGTCAGGGCACTTGGACACGTGCCTGGGTTGCAAGCCAGGTCCCCAGCTGGGGGCAGGCAAAAGGCAACCCACACGTTGATGTTTCTCTCCCTTTCTTCCTCCCTTCCCTCCCCTCTCTCTAAAAACAATGAATAACAGCTTTAGAAAAGAAGAAGGAAGAAAGACTGAGAAATCCTCCAACTGCTCCACACCGATGTGGCTAAGACCCCCCTCTGCCCAGGCCATGCCGGGCATTAAACTGGCCAGAGACAGCACTTGCTGAACCCTTTTGTAGAAATTTGGATGGAAAAACAAAATCCCATGAGATGGACTCACCCCTCATGCACTAACTAGGTTCTCCTGTAGCTTCCAGCTGCTTTCCCAGGCGGCCCGGCTGTGGAGGGAGGTCAACCAGCAAGCCTGATTTATAAGGCGGTTTGCTCCTCCCATTTCAGTCACTTCCTGTCGGTCCCACTTAAGCCAATCGGATTGTAATTGAACCCATGAGCTTGGCTCATCACCTAGAGAAGTTACCAGGAACAAAGGACGGGGTTGTGTGGGCAAGTTAGTTTTACACTAATGGGAACAAAAGGGTGCCATGTAATGGTTCTACCTTAGATCTTGAACATTATGTCTGTTGATGAATTGGAATTGAAATTTTTTTAATGGTCATTGTTAATCCTTTTGGAGTGAGTGAGACCTTTTGCGGGGGAAGGGGAGCGTTATTTAAAAAAATTATTTTAAAGATTGTATTCATCATTTTTAGAGAAAGGGGACGGGAGGGAGGAAGAGAGGGAGAGAAACATCCATGTATGGTTGCCATTCACCTGCCTCCAGCTGGGGACCTGGCTGGAGACCTGGCTTGCAACCTGCTTATGTGCCCTGACTGGGAATCGAACCAATGACACTTGGGTTCACAGGACGGCGCCTATGTACTGAGCCACACCAGCCAGGGCCACGTATTCCATTTATTTATTTGAGCAAACTATGAGGCTAGGCTCGCATCCTCTGGGCCGACCAGGAGACCTCAGTGCTGGTTTGATGTCCCCAAAATATCCCTCAGCCTGCAATGGCACTTAATTGACTACCTTGGGTTAGGAATTCTGCCATTAAGGGAAAGAAAAAAGAAAATTAGCTTTTCCTGTCCCCAACCCTGGAGAGGCTGACCTAGGGTGTTGATTCCCTATAGTATTTTTCATGTCAACATTTTTTTTTTTTTAATTCAATTGATCAGGGTGACATTGGTTAACAAAATTATATAGGTTTCAGGGGTCCAATTCTACAACACATCATCGGTATATTGTATTGTGTGTTCATCACCCCAACTCAAGTCTCCTTCCATCACCATTTATTCCACCCCCCCTTATCCTCTCCTACCTGTCCCACCCCATTTCTCTCTGGTCATCACCACACTGATGTCAGTCTATGACGGTTATTTATTTATTGATTTGACTTACTCCCAGCCCCCTCCCCTCTGACACCTGTCAGTCTCTCCTCTGTATCTATGAGTCTGTCTCTATTTTCTTAGCTTATTTGGTTCATTAGATTCCACATATAAGCGAAAGCATATGGTACTTGTCTTTCTCTGACTGGCTTACCTCACTGAGCCTCATAATCTCCGGGCCCATCCATGCTGTTGCAAAAGTTAGCAGTTCTTTCTTTCTTTCTTTCTTTCTTTCTTTCTTTCTTTCTTTCTTTCTTTCTTTCTTTCTTTCTTTCTTTCCAGCTGCATAGTATTCCATTGTGCAAATGTACCACAGCACTATGATCCACTCATCTACGGATGGGCACTTGGGCTGCTTCCAAACCCTGGTTTGTAAACAACGCAGCTATAAACATAGGAGTGCATGTATTCTTTCAAAAGAGTGTTTCAGTTTTCTTCAGATCAGTTCCCAGAAGTGGCCCTGGCTGGTGTGGCTCAGTGGATGGAGCGCTGGCCTGTGACTCAAGAGTCACAGGTTCGATTCCCACTCAGAAGCAACTGATCGATCTAAGTTTCTCTCATACATTGATCTTTCTCTCTCCTATCCGCTCTCTAAATAAATAAAATCTTTTCTTTGTTTTTTTTTAAATCCCAGAAGTAGAATAGCTGGGTCATAAGACAGTTCCACTTTTCATTTTTTTTAGGAACCTCCATGCTGTTTCCCACAGTGGCTGTACCAGTCTGCGTCTCCACCAACAGTGTAGAAGGTTTATATATATATACACTCTATATATATACACACACTCTGTAAAATTTGGCCATAGGGAGGTTGGCCTTAGGATCTTCCTGCCTTCCCGGGATGGGGACAGTATCTGGTCCACTCTCTGTACCCACTGTCACTGGGAACCCAGTACCTTCCATCTCCTGTATGTGAGGAACCCCTGCATTTCCATATTGTACCTGGTAGGGGCAGAGTCTCCACCTTTCATCCCTGAAGGTGAGTCCTGGAACCCTTGACTCCTAGGACTGGAGCTGGCTCCTCCAGGCCCTGTCCAAGATCATGACACATGTCCTTAGGGAATTTAAGCCCAGACAGTCAGCCCCTCCCGGAGTCTGGGACACGTGTCTCCTGACTGTTGTTGTTTTTGTTTTGTTTTTTTTTTTTAAGATTTTATTTATTATTTTTAGAGAGAGGGGAAGGGAGAGAGAGAGGCAGAGAGGGAGAGAGACATCAATGTATGGTTGCCTTTCACCTGCCTCCAGCTACAGACCTGGTTGCAGACCTGGCTTGTAACCTGGTTATGTTGTCCTGGCTGGGAATCGAACCAGCGACCTTTGGGTTCGCAGGCCAGCACCTTATCCACTGTGCTACCAGCCAGGGCTCCTGACTTTTTGAACATGCTTCTTTCCATGGTTGAAGGCACATTCTGTGCTTCCAGGAGTCTTACGCGACTCTTCTTAAATAGTATCTTGGCCTCAAATCTACCTTGTCCTTGAACAAAATCTTATTCTCACCGTGTTTGCCTGTGAAAGGCCTGAAGATGTCTGAAACTCGAAGGAAAACTCAGCAGATAAGCTTGAACAAGGCGTTCTCCTGGGAAGTGAATATCAAAAATGACCAACACACTCTTCTCTCTCAACAGTAAAACCTGATCCTTTTGAATGTTGGTCATTAAGTTGCCTAAAAATGTTTGGAATCACGGGAATGGTGATGGCTTAGTAACCACACCTGAGGATCACCCAGGTGTCACATGACCTTGGTGTTTGGTTGGCTGGTTTTCTTAAAATTTTTCAATGTATTAACTATTTTTATTGTAGACACTACTACAGATGGGTCCCCATTTCCCCTCCTCTGCCCACCCTCCCTTTTCTGGGGCCATCACCACGGTGTTGTCCATGTCTGTGAGTCATGCAAGTCTGTTCTTCCATTAACCCCTTCACCCCCCACCCTGTCCTGTCTGCTGATCATCGATTTGGGAAGAAAAACAACTCTAATTCTAATTTGTAGCCAGTGATGATTGGTCAGGACAGAAAGGGAAAAAACCCAGCGTCCTCTGTTTCCAAAACAATTGTCTTGCATCAGTTCCTTTCCCCTTTCAAAAACGTGTTCTAATCAGTCAGTTGACAGGGGTGAGGTCGGCTCTGTGTGTTAACAGGGGTTGTTAATTTGCTCCTAGCTGGGGAGTTCAGGAAGGAATTCTCTGGGAACGCTCTGTGGGCTGCAGAAAGAGCAGAGGTAAACCAGCTGAAATTAAAAAGGAAGGCCCCGGCTGGTGGCACTGTGGATAAGGCGCCAGCCTGTGAAGCCAAAGGTCACTGGTTCGATTCCCAGTCAGGGCACATAACCAGGTTGCAAGCCAGGTCTTCAGCCAGGTCCGTAGCTGGAGGCAGGTGAAAGGCAACCATGCATTGATGTCTCTCTCCCTCTCTGCCTCTCTCCCTTCCCCTCTCTAAAAAGTAATAAATAAAATAAATAAAAATTATTGGGAGTCCTAGATATTCCATGGCTTCATGGCTTTTAACCTTCAATGTCCAAAGGTGGAGCAGCTACCAAGGAACAAAAAGAAAAGGAAAGAAAATTGAGACATTTCTCTAGCTCTGGCTGGGTAGCTTAGTTGGTTAGAGTGTTGTCCTGATATGCTAAGGTTGCTGGTTTGATCCCCAGTTAGGGCACATAAAAGAATCAACCAATGAATGCGTTGATAAGTGGAACAACAAACCTCTCTCTCTTTCACTAAAGTCAATAAATACATTTTTCAAAAAGACATGTTTCTCTAATGTATATGCACTGTGGCCCCACTAAGGACAGATAAGAAAGGTGGAATGAGGCCCTGGCTGGTGGCTCAGTGGATAAGGTGCCGGCCTGTGAACCCAAAGGTTGCTGGTTCGATTCCCAGCCAGGGCACATAATCAAGTTGCAAGCCAGGTCCCCAACTGGAGGCAGGTAAAAGGCAACCATACATTGATGTCTCTCTCCCTTTCTTCCTCCCTCCCTGCCCTTCTCTCTAAAAGTAGTGAATAAAATCTTTAAGAAAGAAAGAAAGACAGAATGAAGATGTCAGGTCTGAATTTCAGGTCTAAATTTCAGTGGAGGGCGTCTGGATTAACCCATATTCAAGATCTTGGAGAGGAAAGATCCGCTGAGCCTCTCACCCCGGTCCCACCAGGCGAAATGAGGCTGCACCTGCCCACTGACCCACCAAAGACCTCTTCACTTCTCTCCCCCCACCCCATCAGTGCTGCCGGGAGGGTAACATCTAAGCTGATCAACCAGAAATATTATTATTTTTTAAATATATATATTTTTATATTTAAACTTTTTTATTCATTATTTTTAGAGAGAGGGGAAGGAAGGGAAAAAGAAAGGGAGAGAAACATCCATGTGTGGTTGCCTTTCACCTGCCTCCAGCTATAGACCTGGCTGGAGACCTGGCTTGCAACCTGGTTATGTGTCCTGGCTGGGAATCGAACCAGCGACCTTTGGGTTCACCAAGCCACACTAGCCAGGGCTATGGAATATTCTTTTTTTTTTTTTTTTAAGATTTTATTTCATTATTTTAGAAAGAGGGAAAGGGAGATAGGCAGAGAGGGAGAGAGACATCCATGTATGGTTGCGTTTCACCTGCCTCCAGCCACAGACCTGACTGGAGACCTGGTTTGCAACCTGGTTATGTGCCCTGGCAGGGGAATCGAACCTGTGACCTTTGGGTTCACAGGCCGGAGACTTATCCACTGTGCTACCAGCCAGGGCTGGAGTATTCTTAACTGTAGTCCTCACTCAATGGTCTTTCCAGTCTCTTTGCGAAGGGGAGTGATAAGGCTACAGCCCCCAGAAGGCGGAAGAAAATCAGATCGTATAGGAAATGCCTTCTCTAAGGACTCTTTGAGTTCATGTCAGAGAGGGTGCGGACAGTTAGGATCGTGGCCGGAAGCAGTGATCCGAGTGTCCATGGGGTAGAACTCACACAGCAAGAGTCCTTGATGGAAGCAGTGGGGTGTTAACAGACACCTTTGGCGGAATTTCCTCCAGGCTTGAAAAGAAGGAAATGCTGCACCAATGAACCGGGGGGACAGCAAACTGCCTGAAGTAACCCATCGCAGAAAGACAAACCCTGCGAGATTCCACTTTAGTGAAGCAGCCAGAACAGTCGAGTCATAGAAGCCAGAGGGCGGAAAGGTGGTTTCCAAGAGCTGGGGGTGGGGTGGGGGGGGGGGTGGGGGGAATTGCCATTCCATGGGTATAAAGTTTCAGGTTCCCGGGGTGAATGCATTCTGGAGATTTCCCGAACAGCGTCGTGTGCTTACAACACCGTAGTGCACACTTGAAATCTGGGCAGGCGTGTAGCCCTGGCCGGGTAGCTCAGCGGGTTGGAGCCTGGTCCTGACGCCCCAGGATTTGCAGGTTTGGTCCCCGTCTGGGGCCCAGGCAGGAGGCAACCCCCTGCAGGACTGCGTGAGTGCGTGGAACGACAAACCTATGTTCCTCTCTCTCTCCCTTCCTCTTCCTCTCTAAAAATCCATGAAAACAAACCAACAAAACCTTGGTAAGAGTGGCGATCTCACCTGCAGAGCTTCTACCGCAATGGCAAATAAAAGGACATTTGCAAGTTCTAACGTCTGCCCTTTTCCACCCAAAGTTCGTTGTCGGCCCCGGGAATAGTCACCGATATCCGTTCTAGATGCGTCTATGAAAGTTGGGAAGGTGAGCCAGGCGGCTTCTGTTGGGAAGCTGGGGGTACAGGCTAGGGGCAGAGTGGCCCTCACTACCATCCTCCAGCTGCCCACCGTTGGTAGCGGGAGAAGGTTGTTCGCCGAAGCCTGGAGGTTACCATACAGAGGGAGAGTCTGTTCGTGGTACCCTGGGGGTCTGCTGGAAGATCTTCCACACCTGAGGAGGAAGAAAGAAGCCTCAACACTTTCGAATCACCCTCGGAGTCTCATTAATCAAGAGTCAAGCCACCTGGCTGGTGGCTCAGTGGATAAGGCGCTGGCCTGGGAACCCGGGGGTTGCAGGTTCGATTCCCAGCCAGGGCACATAACCAGGTTGCAAGCCAGGTCTCCAGCGGGGTCCCCAGCTGGAGGCAGGTGAACGGGCAACCATACATTGATGCTTCCCTCCCTTTCTTCCCCTGTCTCTGCCCTTCTCTCTGAAATGAATGAATAAACTCTTAAAAAAAAAAAAAATTCAAGCCAACCAATCAATGAGGGAGGGGCAGGACCCGACAGCCAATCAGAGGGCAGGTAGAGCCTTTTAGTCTGGACGCCTGCAGATGCTATTGGATGGATACCAGCCTGAAGGACCAGTAGCTGGATGGGGTGAGGATGTCTTCTCTCCGATCTTTCTTCCTTTCTCTTCCTCCCCCGCCACCCTCAGGTCTGCATTGCTGCAGGGCTCAGGGGCCTTAGGAACGAGTACCCAAAAGGGTACGCAAAGGATCACATCCTGCCCCTTGGTTGGGCCAAGGATGTCCTTAGGTGAAAAGTGCTTCAATGCATGGAGAGCTGGTATGTGCCGCGCTTCTCTTGACGCTAGACTGGGTGAGACTGGGGCTTCCTAGTTTTCTCAGATTGAGTCAGGTGACTGGAGCAGCACCAAGGTGGCAGGTCGACTCCACGTGCAAGAATGAATTCGTGGGTGCATAAACGAGTGGAACAACACATTGATGTCCCTCTCCGTCTCTCTGCCTCCCTGTTTCCTCTCCCCTCTCTCTAAAATCAATAAATCGAAAAGAAAGTTGAATTGGAGTCTGAACTGGACTTGGTTGGTCTCTCGGTTCCCACGGCGAGAGTCACGGAACCTGGGAGACAAATGCGAAGCAGGTTTTAGGTAAAGGGGAATTGCGGAAGGAAGGGGGCAGGTGGGCAAAGGGGAGAAGGAAATATGCGACCTGTTGCTGTGGTAACTGGCACAGATGACTGGCTTCCCACTGCTCATCTTTTACCAGCCAGAAGTTCTCGCGCGTCCTCGCTTCGCGCTAAGTCATAGGCAGCTAATTTTGTCGCTAATGTCGGTTTGATATGACCATCGAAGTCCCTGGGGAGTGGGAGTGAGTCAGGTGATACGACTTGTGAGGGGAGGCAGGCTGTGACCCGCACCTGATGGTTACAGTAGGAGAAGGTGGTGGAACCCAGCGACCGCCCAATGGGAGATGTGAGGTGTTAGGGTTTTCAATGGGGACACCCGCCCCACATCCGGATCCTGGAACGGGGGAGTCTTCACCAGCCAGCCTGTGAAGGGCTTCCGGGAACACACCTGGCGCGCCCAGGAGAAGGTCACAGCTGGAAAAGGAATGAGAAAGGAACGCTTAGGGAAAAGCCTTATTTCGCAAGAGTTTTTTTGTTTCATCTGTTGTTCTATTGCAGTTCCCCCGTTACTCTCCCCTGTCCCACCCACCCCATTTCCTCTTCCATAGTCAAGCCCCACCCTGTGGTCCACGTCCATCAGTCATTTTTACTAGACCCTTAGGAGTATTTTTTTGGTCACTGTGGTAAAATATTGACCCTGGCCCAGTAACTCAGTTGGTTAGAAGTTAGAGCAGCGTTCCGATAAGCCAAGGTTGTGGGTTGGGTCCCTGTTCAGGGCTCATACAAGAATCAGCCAATCAATGCATGAATTAGTGGAACAACAAATCGATGTCTTTTTTTTCTCCCCTCTCTCCCTCTTCCTCTATGGTGTTTTCAAAACTTCTCTGTGTGGTGGCATGTGTCAGAAGTCCATTCCTTTTTCATGGCTGAGTAATATTCCATTGCACGTATAGACCACACTTTGCCTATCCCTTCATAGCAGCTGGGTTGTTCCCCCTCCTTTTTTTTTTTTTTTTTTTTTTAAAGATTTTATTTCATTATTTTCAGAAAGAGGGGAAGGGAGAGAGGCAGAGAGGGAGAGAGACATCAATGTATGATTGCGTTTCACCTGCCTCCAGCCACAGACCTGGCTGGAGACCTGGTTTGCAACCTGGTTATGTGCCCTGGCTGGGGAATCGAACCTGCGACCTTTGTGCAATTGAAAACTTTTTGACACATGGGTTTTATCGATGATGGTGATTGTTTTTCTAGTTGTCCTTTTGAAATATTAGCCTCCAATCAATCTCTAGTAACAGGAAGGCAGGTCTCCCAAGAAAGAGGAAAACCTGAATGTGCTTTGATGTTTTCCTTTCACTCTTTACTGCCATCTCCCAGAATGAGATCACCTGTGATTTTCCCATCAGGTCTTTTCTTCCATCAGGACATTGGGTTAGATCATGCCAAGGTGGGCAGCACAGTACCCCACAGAAATTCTTGTAGGATGCAGCTGGTCATACAGGTCATGCTGTGCATGAGGAAAAACTGTCATCAACATGGTTCATGCAGGTTACAGTCTACACTTGCAAACCTAAAGAAATGTTTGCGTACATGCACCCAGGCACGTGTGAGAGGTTATTTACAGACACATTTACTGCCTCTAAGAATAATAAATAAAACCTTAAAGAATAGTATATATTTTTGTCATTTTATTTTTTTAATAACAATATACTATTAAAATCTATTTTTACCTGAATCTCACTCTCTTCCTTTTTTTGAAGATTTTATTTATTATTTTTAGAGAAAGAAGAAGTGAGGGAGGAAGAGAGGGAGAGCGACATTTATGCGTGGTTACCTTTCACCTGCCTCCAGCTACGGACCTGGCTGGAGACCTGGCTTGCAACCTGGTTATGGGCCCTGGCTGGGAATCGAACCAGCGACCTCTGGGTTCACAGGCCAGCACCTTATCCACTGCGCCACCAGCCAGGGATCACTACCTTTTTAAAAAATTTGATTGATTTTAGAAAGACAGGGAAAGAGAGAGAGAGACGGAGACAGAGAAACATCGATTTGTTGTTCCAGTTATTAATGTATTCAGTGTGTACTGACTGGGGATTGAACCCACAACCTTAGTGTACCAGGCCGATGCTCTAAGCAATGGAGCTATCTGACCAGGGCCTATTACGTTTTTAATGTGTTTGTAAGCAACTTTTATTTCTGTTCAAGTATCCCTTTTTAAATGTACTTTCCAGTTACAGTTGACATTCAATATGATGTTAGTTTCAGGTGTACAGCATGGCGGTTAGACGTTTATATAACTTGCAAAGTGGTCACACCATTAAGGCTAGTGTTCCCCTGGCACCACGCATAGCTAGTATAATTCTTTATTATATTCCCTGTGCTGTACTTTACCTTCCTGTGACTGTTCTGTAACTACCAATATGTGTTTCCCAATCCCTTCCCCCTTCTCATCAGGCCCCCAACCTCCCTGCCCTCCAGCAGCCATTAGTCTGTTCTCTGTATCTGCTTCTATTTTGTTTGTTCTTTAGTGAACAAAATAAGGTGAAATCATACGGTATTTTTATTTCTCTGAGTGAGTTATTTCACTGAGCATAATACCCTCTAGGCCCACCCATGCGATTGCAAATGGCAGGTTTTCATTTTTCATGGCTGAGTAATATTCCATTGTGCACATGTACCACATTTCCTTTATCCACTCATCCACGTGGGCACTTGAACTGGTTCCATATCTTGACTCTTTAAGATTTTACTTATTAAGTTCTAGAGAGAAAAGAAGGCAGGGAGAAAAACATCAGTGCGCAAGAGACGCATGGATCAGTTGCTTCTCACATGCCCACAATTGGGAACCTGAACTGTAACCCAGGCGGGAGCCCTGACTGGGAATGACTAGGAATCGAACCGTCAACCATTCTGTTCGCAGGCCAGTGCGCAAGCCCCTGAGCCACACCAGCCAAGGGCCCCTCCGTTGCCTCTGGTAAGCAACCTACTGACACCTTTTTCGGCTAACCATAATCACATCCTTCCTTCCCAGGGATCATCTGTTCCTTGTTCTCGAAGATTTCTTTTTTCCCTTGGGAGCAGCCTGAGCTCACAAGCCCAGGACGGGATGGCTGGGTCTTTCTTCTCCGACTTTGGCTTGTTGTGGTACCTAAGGGAGCTCAGGAAGGATGAGTTCTGGAAGTTCAAGGAACTCCTCAAGCAAGAACCTCTGAAGTTCAAACTCAAGCCCCTCCCGTGGCCGGAGCTGAAGAAGGCGTCGAAAGAAGGCGTAGCCATGCTGCTGCACAGTCACTACCCGGGGAGACAGGCGTGGGTGATCACCCTGAGCCTATTTCTCCAGGTCGACCGGAGTGACCTCTGGACCAAGGCTCAGGAGGAGATTCGAGGTGAGTGTGTGATACTAGGGTGGGTCTCCCGGGAGCTTACAGTGAAGAAAAGGGCATCGTCACGGATGGAACAGTGACCCCTCCAACCATGACCTGTGTCACGGGTCCAGGGGAAACCTGGTAGAAAAACTCGAAGCCAGTTCCACTCACGGGTGGGCCAGTGGTGGGCTGCAGGTGGGCTGTGTCTGTGGCCGACTTGAGACCTTCGCCGTGTCCCCGTTTTTCTGTCCCAAGATGAGCCCGTACTCTTACGGGAGATGACCTGGATTAGCATCCGCTGGGACGGGATTCCATGTGGCTGCTGGCCATCCTTCTTCTTCTTTTGTTTCTAATCCTCACCCAAGGATACAGTTACTGATTTTAGAAAGACACACACACACACACACACACACACACATCTATACACAGAGACACACCGAGGGAGAAAGAGATAGATATTGCTAAAGTGCTCATGTTTTTAATATTTTTAAAATTAATTTCTTGAGAGACATGGAAAGAGAGAAAGACACATGAATTTGTTGTTCCACTTACCGATACATTCATCGGTTGATTCTTTTGTTTTGTTTTGTTTTTAAAGATTTTATTTCATTATTTTTAGAAAGAGGGGAAGGGAGAGAGACATCCATGTATGGTTGCTTTTCACCTGCCTCCAGCCACAGACCTGGCTGGAGACCTGGCTTGCAACCTTGTTATGTGGCCTGGCTGGGGATTCGAACCTGCAACCTTTGGGTTCACAGGCCGGCACCTTATCCACTGTGCTACCAGCCAGGGCAAGACAGTATTATTGACTATCTTCCTCTTCCCTCTTCTACGCACTCACAACCCCTCCTTTTTAGTAACCATCCCTTTGGTCTCTGTTTCTATGAGCACTTTTGCTTGTTTGTTTTGTGCATTTGCTTTGCATGTAACCCAGCAAGACCACATCGGGATGTTCCTCCAAAGAAAACAAAAACACTCACTTAAAAAGATAATACGCGCCCCTGCATCCATTGCAGCATTAGTTACAGTAGCCAAGACACAGGGGCTACCCAAGTGTCCGGTGATAGATGAATGGATAAAGAAGTGGTACGCACATACGGCGGAATATTACTGAGCCGTAAAAAATGTAATCCTGCCGTTCACGACGATGTAGATGGATCTAGAGGCTATTACGCTAAGTGAAGTAAGTCAGAGAAAGACAAATACCATATGGTTTCACTTGTGCCTTGTCATTTTTTAAAAGATTTTATTTTTAAACCCTGGCTGGTAGCACAGTGGATAAGGCGCCAGCCTGCGAACCCAAAGGTTGCAGGTTCGATTCCCCAGCCAGGGCACATACCAAGGTTGCAAACCAGGTCTCCAGTCAGGTCTGTAGCTGGAGGCAGGTGAAAGGCAACTATACATTGATATCTCTCTCCCTTTCTGCCTCTCTCCCTTCCCCTCTTTCTAAAAATAATGAAATAAAATCTTAAAAAAAAAAAAGATTTTATTTTTAGAGAGAGGGGAAGGGAGGGAGAAAGAGAGAGAGAGAGACATCAATTGATTGCCTTTAGCTCACCCCCACAACTCAGGCAACATGCTGTGATGGGGAATCCAACCTGTGACCCTTCGGTTTGCAGGCCAGGGCTCAATCCCCTGAGCCACATCAGCCAGGGCTGTACATTATCATTTTTGAGGGCTGTATAGTATTCCATGTATATGTACCACACCTCCTTTATCTTGCTGTTCCTTCTCTTCACGCTTGTGAACGAGTGAGTTTTTTAAATTGTCTTGTATTCTGCCCCTACCCCCCCCCATTAACTCAGATAAGCTCAACCCGTATAAAAATCACATGAAGGAAAAATTCCGCCACATATGGGAAACGGAAACCTGCCTTCCGGTGCCCGAAGACTTCTACAGAGAGTCGGTCAAGGCTGACTACGAGTGGGTGAGAGACGCCTACACGGTGGAGCCGGACCGGGAGCTCGGGGTCACCGTGGCCCTGCACGGTGGGGGAGGCAGTGGCAAAACAACCCTGCTGAGGAGAATGATGTTGGACTGGGCAGAGGGAAACTTGTGGAAGGAGAGATTCACGATGGTCTTCTTCATCAACGCCTTTGACATGAACGCCATCGCAGAGGCCAGCCTGGTGGAGCTCCTGTCCCGGGACTGGCCGGAGGGCTCGGAACCCATCCAAGACGTCCTCTCCCACCCGGAGAGGATCCTGCTGGTGCTGGATAGCTTCGAAGAGCTGAAATTCTTCCTGGACCTTCACGACCCCAGCAGCGACTGGAGCGAGCCGCAGCCCACGCCCATCCTCCTGGGCAGCCTGCTGCAGAAGAAGATGCTTCCACAGTCCTCTCTGCTGGTCGCCCTGGGGGAGTCGGGGATGAAACACCATTTTCACCTGCTGCAGGATCCGCAGTACATCCTCCTGTCGGGGCTCTGCGAACCTGCGAGGAGGCTGTACTTCTGTCACTTCTTCGGGGACAAGAATCAAGGCTGCAGGGCGTTCCAGCTGGTGAGGGCCCAGCCCGCCCTGTTGGAGGTCTGTCAGCTACCCCTGGGGTGCTGGCTGTTGTGTCAGAGTCTCAAGGGGCAGCTGGAGCGCGGAGAGGAGCTGGCCATCGCCTCCCAGCACTGCAGCTCCCTGTACACCAGCTTCCTCACCAGCATGACCAAGTCGGGGCTCAGGGGCTGCGCGCCCCGGCAGAGCAGAGCCAGGCTGCGAGGGCTGTGCGCCCTGGCGGCCGAGGGCATCTGGACCGACCGGTTCGCGTTCGCGCCCGAGGACGCGCGCAGGAACCAGGTGTCGGCGGCCGAGGCGGCGGCCTGGGTGGACATGCAGCTGCTGCGCGGGGGCGGCGCGCGCGTGGCCTTCCCGCACCTGAGCGTGCAGGAGCTGTGCGCGGCGCTCTGGTACCTGCTGCGGCAGCCGCGGGACCGGGCGCCCGCGGCCGTCGGAAGTGTGGCCCAGCTGGTGGAGGCGTCCGTGACCCACGCCCCTGCCTACCTGCTGCAGACCGGGCTCTTCTTGTTCGGGCTGTCCACCGCGGCCGTGAGGACCACCTTGGAGATGGCCTTCGGGTTCCCACTGTGCGCAACGGTGCAGCGGGACATCGCCGACAGCTTGCGGCGTCTGGCTGAGAGCGAGGCCAGCCAGGAGGTGATGCATTTCCAGAAGCTGTTCGTCAGCCTGTTCGAGACCCAGGATGAAGGGTTTACCACGCAAGTGGTGAATTTCTTCGAGGACATTAACGTGTACATCGACAGCTTCCCGGGCCTGGTGGTGTGCGCCTTCTGCCTCAAACGGTCCCAGAATCTGAAGAAGTTTCACCTGACTCTGGAGGACGTGTTTTTGGATGACAACGGAGCCACGTCAAAGTAAGGCCCCCTGGGTGCATGTCCGCCCTCCTCACCCCCATGCCTGCAGCCAGCTTCATCCCTTATGCTTTGGATCCTTATGCTTCCAGTGCTGATAAAACACAGCTTCTGGCCCTGGCTGGTGGCTCAGTGCATAAGGCTCCAACCTGAGAACCCAAAGGTCGCTGGTTCGATTCCCAGCCAGGGCAACGTAACCAGGTTGCAAGCCAGGTCCCCAGCCAGGTCCGTAGCTGGAGGCAGGTGAAAGGCAACCATACATGGCTGCTTCTCTCCCTCTCTGTCTCTCTCCCTTCCCCTCTCTCTAAAAAGAGCAAATAGAATCTTTAAAAATAAATAAATAAAACACAGCGTTCTGTCATTGAGTTTGCTAGCTGTGTGACCACCAGCAGTGACTTAGAAAGGGTTTCCATCTGTACAAACATGGATAAACGTTTCAACAATTTTGTGCGGCCAAGGGGAAGTTGAAAGGAAGGGTCGTAGTATTTTAGTCATCACCTGAGGACACACTTGTTTTTCTTTTCTTTTTTTTAAGAAGAAAGGTGTTTGCTTGTTTGTTTTTTTAAGATTTTATTCATTATTTTCAGAGAGAGGCAGGGAGGGAGGAAGAAAGGGAGAGAGACATCAGTGTATGGTTGCCTTTCACCTGCCTCCAGCTACAGACCTGACTGCAGACCTGGCTTGTAACCTGGTTATGTGCCCTGGCTGGGAATCGAACCAGCGACCTTTCAATTTGCCATCGATGGTGCTCCAACCAACTGAGCCACCTGGCCAGGACAGGAAGGTCATGGTTTGTACTGTTGCCATGACTACACTCTTTTTCCGCCCCTGCACGACATTTTACCATATCCTGGTGATTCCACTGGGATGTGACTCTTGGAACCTCATGCCTGGATTTTTCCTGTGCGCTTTTTCTCTTTGCCCATGTTGAGCCTGGCACACTTGCATCATGTTTGGATGACCAGCTCACACTTCATTGCTCAAAGCATTTCACCTTTCATGTTCATGTTTTAAATTTTTTTTTTATTTTAATTGAGGTATAATGGACATGTAACCTTCATTTCAGGTGCACAGCATAACGATTCAATATTGGCATGCATTGCAAAATGATCGTCAATCTAGTTGACACCTGTCACCATACCTAGTTACAGCTTTTGTCATCTTGTGATGAGAACACCTAAGATCTCCTCTCCAATGGAAACTTGAACCACACAATACATCATTATTACTCCTTCAAATTTTATTGATGAGGGAGACATCGATGGGCTGTTCCACTTATTTTTTAAAGGATTTTATGATTTTTATTTTCTTAAATAAATTCTTGAGTTGAGTGTAGCCGCTGGAGTGCCTCAGTGTCTGTCCCTTCACAGTGACAGCGAGAAACTGTCCCACTGGCGGGACCTCTGCTCCGTGTTCAGTACCAGCAGGGACTTTGAGATGTTGGATATGGACCACTGCTCCTTGGACGATGCCTCACACACCATCCTGTGGAAAGCGCTGGCCCAGTCCAATTGCAAACTTCAAAAGCTGGTGTGAGTTGGATGTCTGCAGATGTATTAATATGCAAATAGTATATGCAGATGTATAAAACTATAAAAACTACATAGATGTATAAAGACACTAGTATATGTAGATGTATAAAACTATAAAAACTACACAGATGTATTAATATGCAAATAGTATATGCAGATGTATAAAACTATAAAAACTACATAGATGTATTAATATGCAACTAGTATATGTAGATGTATAAAACTATAAAAACTACATAGATGTATAAATACACAACTAGTATATGTAGATGTATAAAAATATAAAAACTACATAGATGTATAAATATACAACTAGTATATATAGATGTATTAAAATATAAAAACTACATAGAGCCCTGGCTGGTAGCATAGTGGATAAGGCGCCGGCCTGCGAACCCAAAGGTCGCAGGTTCGATTCCCCAGCCAGGGCACATAACCAGGTTGCAAACCAGGTCTCCAGTCAGGTCTGTGTCTGGAGGCAGGTGAAAAGCAACCATACATTGATGTCTCTCTCCCTCTCTGCCTCTCTCCCTTCCCCCTCATTTTAAAAATGATTAAATAAAATCTTTAAAAAAAAAACAAAAACTACATAGATGTATAAATATACAACTAGTATATGTAGATGTATTAAAATATAAAAACTACATAGATGTAGCCCTGGCTGGTAACACAGTGGATAAGGTGCCGGCCTGTGAACCCAAAGGTTGCAGGTTGGATTCCCAGCCAGGGCACATAACCAGGTTGCAAGCCAGGTCTCCAGTCAGGTCTGTGGCTGGAGGCAGGTGAAAAGTCAACCATACATGGATGTCTCTCTCCCTCCACCTATCTCTATTCCCCTCTTTCTAAAAATAATAAACTAAAATCATTAAAAAAAAACTACATAGATGTATAAATATACAACTAGTATATGTAGATAGGGTCCCCTCCCTCTTGTTGGGGGGAAGAGGGATGAGGAGAAACCAGGAGACATCCAAGCAGTGGAGCCTCGGTGCCTGTCTGCTGTCTGAAGATCCCAAGAGAAATCACTAATACACGAGAGGAATCAGATTTCCCAGGGCAGAGCTGCGGCCTTGGCGGGGTGGGCAGGAAGGTCCAGGGGACAGGTCCCGTGCTTGGAGCTTAGACTTCATGCCGCGAGTCCTAGCACCTGGCCCTTCGCAGGTATAACTACGGGTCCGGCATTGGAAACCAGGTGGACTTCTTCAAGGCTATCCTTCACAACACCCACCTGACGCACCTGAACCTGCACGGCACCAACCTGTCCCACGCGGAGGTCAGGAAGCTGTGCGAGACCCTGAAGCACCCGCTGGGCACCGTCCAGGAGCTGATGTGAGTCTGGGCTGTGCGTGGCGAAGGGCACGTGGGCTTGGCAGCTGGAACGCACCCACCTCCCTTCTGCGTCAGCCTTAGGTTCTCACGTCCTCCGTCCCTCCCATCCCCGTGTCTGCGGACACCCTGGCAAGGTGGAGTCCAGCGGGCAGGCTCCACGCACCAGAGCTGTTTGCACGTTTAGGCTGACAGTTCTTCGCTGGAGGAGGGGCCCTGTGACAGCAGTCCCCACGCAATGGGAACTTAGAGAATTCCTGAGTACTTTGCCCCGTTTCATGTTACGCCATTTGCATAGAGGTTTTTTTTTTTTTTTTTTTTAATTAAAGATTTTATTATTTGACACCCTGGCTGGTGGCACAGAGGATAAGGCGCCAGCCTGGGAACTCAAAGGTCGCTGGTTCGATTCCCAGTCAGGGCAACATAACCAGGTTGCAAGCCAGGTCTCCAGCCAGCTCTGTAGCTGGAGGCAGGTGAAAGGCAACCATACATGGATGCTTCTCTCCTTTTCTTCCTCTCTTCCTCGCTCCCTTCCCCTCTCTCTGAAAAATAATAAATAAAAATCTTTAAAATAAATAAATAAATATTTTATTATTTTTAGAGAGAGGGAAAAGGAGAGAGACAGAGAGGAGAAAGACATCTATGTGTGGTTGCCTTTCACCTGCCTCCAGCTATGATCTGGCTGGAGACCTGGCTTGCAACCTGGTTATGTGCCCTGGCTGGGAATCGAACCAGCGACCTTTGGGTTCGCAGGCCGGCGCCTTATCCACTGTGCCACCACCCAGGGTTTATTACGATATTCTTGACTATATTCGCTGTGCTGGACCCAACATCCCCGTGGTGGTTTTGTAAATACCAATTTGTAGTTCTTTTTTTTTGTTTTTTTTTTTTCAGTTTCAAGAGGGTTTAAGATTTGATTTTATAATCGGGTTTCTTTTCAGATTGTATACATCTTTTCCCTGTAAGACTTTATTTATTTTGAGAGAGGGGAAGGGAGGGAGGAAGGGAGCGAGAGAAACATCCACGCGTGGTTGCCTTTCACACGTCCCTGAGTGAACCTGGCCCACGACCCAGGCCTGTGCCCTGACTGGGAATCGAACCGGCACCTGTAGGTTGGCAGGCCGGCGGTCAGTCCATTGAGCCACACCAGCCAGGGCTCGAGGTTTACTTCATTTTATTTTATTTTTATTGTTGATATTATTACAGATGTCCCGCCTCCACCCCACCCTGCTTCCCGCTGGCTGTCACCACGCTACTATGTGTCTGCCTCTGTGGGTCATGCGTGCGTGTTCTGAGGTTACCCCTGCCCCTTCCTCACCCGGCGTCCCCGCGACCCACCCGGTGACAAGCACCAGCCTGCCCTCTGTACCTGCGAATCTGCGTCTGTTTGCCGAGAGACCCCGCAGGCCTCTCCCTGACACGCGTCTCCCACGCAGGTTGGGGAAGTGCGACATCACCAAGGACGCGTGCGTGGACATCGCCTCCGTCCTGGCGTGCCACCCGAGGATGAAGCTGCTGTCCCTGGTCGAGAACCCCGTGACGGACGAGGGTGCCAGGGTACTGTGCGAGGCCCTGGAGCACCCGGCCTGTGTCCTGGAGACACTGCTGTGAGTCCGGGGACGGGGGGTGGGTGGGGAGCATGCTCCAGGGCCCCTCCAAGGCCACTGAATGATCGCGCTGTGGGACCACCTGGCTGCTGGCGCCTGGAGGCTGAATTTCGGACTCTCAGGGGCCTGGGATGGACCGCAGCCCAGTAACCCGTCCTTGTCATGGGGCAGAGGCGGCTGCATCTGTCGGGTCCTGGGCAGGGGACACGGTACATCAGTCAGAAAAAGGGATTCACTTGACTTCTTCCAGGTGCAGGGCTTGACGCGTCCCTTGTTGCTCCTGGGACCCCCCTTGGCCTCCTGTCGCTGATAGAAAAGGGGGCAACCGCGGGAGGGCAGCCAAGTGCCCGGGGAATGTGCCCAGGAGGAAAATGGGTATTAAATCCTGCAAAGCGCCTGAAGGTGGGCACAGGGGCAGGACCCAGGCAGAAGCCGATGAGTCGTCAAGATGCAACAGTTTTATCTGTGTGTGTGTACATGCTCAGGTGTGCATGTGTGTTAGACATACGCGTTGCACGCATGCTCACGGGCACACATACACACACAGGGCAGTTAAAATACAGGAGGGCCAGAGTACTGTTACTGAGGTGACTTTTTAGATTGTAAAAGAAACTCGGCACCCTGGCTGGTAGCACAGTGGATAGGCGCCGGCCTGCAAACCCAAAGGTCGCTGGTTCGATTCCCAGCCAGGGCTCATACCCAGGTTGCAAGCCAGGTCTCCAGCCAGGTCTGAAGCTGGAGGCAGGTGAAAGGCAACCCCACATGGATGTTTCTCTCCCTTCCTTCCTCCCTCTCTGCCCTTCTCCCTGACAATGATGAATAAAATCTAAAAAAAAAAAAACAACCCAGCAGTAAAATAAATGTCAGGCGTGGCAAACATGAGAACCAGTTTTGTTATTTTAAAAGCTTTTTCTATTGATTGATTTTTATAGAGAGAGCGCGAGAGCAACATCACTTTCGTTGTTCCATTTATTCACGCGTTCATCGGTTGCTTCCTGTATGTGCCCTGGCCGGGGATTGAACCCACAACCTTGAGGTATGGGGGCGGACGCTCCAACCAGCTGAGCCACCCAGCCAGGACAACTGCTAATATGTGAAACCATGTTAAGCATGGTGTCAATTAAACCAACTACATCCAGGATGTCCTGTTGAGTTCTGGGCTTTCAGAGAGTCGCTTCTGTCTTACACGTCCTGTTATATTTGAAATTTCCAGTAGCGCGTATACAGGGACCCGTCATCACAAAATCAACTTTTTAAAAATATTTTGAAAAGTATTTTTAGAGAGTGGGGAAGGGAGGGAGGGAAGAGAAGGACAGAAACATTAATGTGTGGTTGCTTCCTGCATGCCCCCAACGGGGGACCTGGTCTGCAACCCCGGGCAGGTGCCCTGACTGGAAATCGGACCCGTGACCTTTTGGTTCACAGGCCAGGGTTCAATCACACCGGCCAGGACAACGATTAAGTTTTAAATCACACTTTTGAGAGGAAAACACCATGGTAAGGAGGGTGTGATCCAGCCCGTACCCGTAAATCAGTCAGCCTATGCTGCGCTGCGGACAAGGGGGTGACTTCACCTCAACTTTCCCCAGCTGCTGGCCCTGAGCGGGGACCTCGGATCCCGTTCCCCGGTGTGAGATGCCCTCTTCCTGTTGGTCCTTCTGTATCTCCGCAGCTGCTGCCCCTTTTAACCCTCCCGTCTTTCTCAAGGGACCTCGGAGTATAAAGACCGATCAAAGCTTTTGCGTGTGGCCTCAGGACACGATGACCTCACGCCACGCAAGCAGGTTGACAACCTGAGTGTGTGTGTGTGTCTCTCTCTCTGCAGACTGACATTCTGTTGCCTCACCTCGGTCGCCTGTGACCACATCGCCCAAGCCTTGGAACGCAACAGGTCCCTGTCCCTTCTGGATCTGGGGTCCAACACCCTGGGAGACCAGGGCCTGGCAACTCTTTGTAAGGCGTTAAGGCACCCGGACAGCAAATTACAGCACTTGTGGTAGGTCCGGCTACGATGCACTGGGGATTTTCTTTCCTTTTCCTTCCCTCTCCCTCTTCCTTCCTTTCTTTCTCTTTTTAAGATGGTATTCTTAAAAAGGAAGAAAAGGAAGAAAGGCAGAGAGACATCCACGTATGGTTGCCTTTCACCTGCCTCCAGCTACAGACCTGGCTGGAGACCTGGCTTGCAACCTGCTTATGTGCCCGGGCTGGGAATCGAACCAGCAGGCCGGCGCCTTATCCGCTGGGCCACCAGCCAGGGGATCGTTCTCTTTCTCTCTTTCTTTTTCTTTTCTTTCTCTTTCTCTTTTTTTCCTCCCTTTTTCTTCTCTCTCTCTCTCTCTCTGTCCCAGCCTGCAAATGGAACAGGAAGGGGGAAAGCATGGGGTCTGCTGAGAAAAAAGCAGGGCTGAGCCTGGACCCTGCCTGGGTCCTGTTATTATCACCGCCATCACCATCATCCTCGCAGAAGAACTTGGGCATCCAGCCTTCGTACCGACAAAGGAAACTAAGGCAGAGTGTTGAAGACGGGCTCTCATGACTGTCTCCCTCTGTGCGCGCGCCTGGGTGTGTGTTTCCCCCCTAGGTTGTCAAACTGTTACCTCACTCCTGCTTGCTGTGCCGACCTCTCCGCTCTGCTAACTTGCAACCAAACCCTGAAAACCCTGAGGCTGAAGGACAACAGACTAGAAGATGCTGGTATCAGGCAGCTGTGCGAA
>PVIW01012531.1:0-31608 GCA_004026585.1 Noctilio leporinus
TGAAAAGTTTCTGTTCAGCTAAAGAAAATATCAGCAAAATTCAAAGGGAACCAACTGTATGGGAAAACATAATTGCCAATGATACCTCAGACAAGGGTCTGATCTCCAAAATATATAAAGAACTAATGCGACTCAACACCAGGGAGACAGACAGCCCAATTAAAAAATGGGCAAAGGACCTGAGCAGACAACTCACTGAGGAAGATATACAAAAGGCCCAGAGGCATATGAAAGAATGCTCAACATCACTAGTCATCAGAGAGATACAAATTAAAACTACAATAAGATACCACCTCACACCTGTCAGAATGGCAATCATCAGCAAATCAACAAACAAGTGTTGGCGAGGATGTGGGGCAAAGGGAACCCTCATACACTGTTGGTGGGAATGTAGGCTGGTGCTGCCACTGTGGAAAACAGTATGGGTTTCCTTAAAAAACTAAAAATGGAAATGCCTTTTGATCCAGCAATTCCACTACTTGGACTATACCCAAAGAGTCCTGAAACACCAATTCACAAGAACCTATGCACACCTATGTTCATCGCGGCACTATTTACAATAGCCAAGTGCTGGAAACAGCCCAAGTGCCCATCAGTGGATGATTGGATCAAAAAACTTTGGTACATTTACACAATGGAATTCTATATAGCAGAAAGAAAGAAGGAACTTGTACCCTTTGCAACAACATGGATGGAACTGGAAAGTATTATGCTTAGTGAAATAAGCCAGTCAGTGAAGGACAAATATCATATGATCTCACCCATTACAGGACAATAATGAGCAAAACTAATAACAAGCAAAACAGAACCAAGTATATGAATACAAGGAATAGGCCTTCAGTGGTCAGGAGGAAAGGGGTTGGGGGGAGGGGGGAGGCAGAGGCAAGAAAGGGGAGCAGCTTAGACAAGAACCTAGTATGGGGGAACCATGGACATGGCCAACAGGTGGGATTGACTTTGGGGGGAATGGGTGGGTGGGGAGGGGACAGAGGGGAGCAAAAAGGGGATGAATGTGATACAACAACAATAAAATTAAAAAAAAAAAAAGAATTTATGCTGTAGTTTGGAGATCCCATGCAATGTAACACCCTTCATTGAAATGAAAACTGTTTTGGGGATTGTTTTTAAAAATAAACTATTTAAACTTTTTTGATGTGTTGTATAGTGTCTTTAAAAAACATCTTTCTGGTGAAAGCTAATAATTGAATTCCTATGTTGGGATAGCAGATGTTATTAATAGGATAATTTCAATAAAATGCTATAAAAGACAAAAAAAGAATCAAACATCATCAAACTACAAAGTATATCAATGAGTGCAGTTCAGGACTGGGACCATTCTTGGTTTTTGTCCCCATAGACTAGCCTTTGTTAGGACACCACAGTGGTTAGCTCTTCCCATAATTAGAAGGCAACATGCATGTGACAGTGCATAAACGAAGGACTGGAACACAAACTCCAAAATGTCAGCCCTTAAATGAGACAAAATTGACTTCTCTGTCATAGTAGTTTTGGGCTGGTTGGGTAGGCTTGCTGTCTCAATACGTTCACTGGTTAAGTGATAAAGTATTTTCAGAACACTTTGGATCTATTATTTTTTTATTTTTAATCTTTTAAAAGGTTTTATTTATTATTTTTAGAGAGAGGGGAAAAGAGAGAGGCAGAGAGGGAGAGAGATATCAATGTATGGTTGCCTTTCACCTGCCTCCAGCTGGGTACCTGGCTTGAAATCTGGTTATATGCCCTGGCTGGGGATCGAACCAGCGACCTTTGGGTTCGAAGGCTGGTGCCTTATCCACTGAGACACTAGTCAGGGCTATTAGTTTCTTTTAAAATGACAATTGGAGCCCATGACTGGCGGCACAGTGGATAAGTGCAGGCCTGTGAACCCAAAGGTCACTGGTTCAATTTTCAGCCAGGGCACATAACCAGGTCTTCAGCCAGGTCTTCAGCCAGATCTGTAGCTGGAGGCAACCATACATTGATGTTTCTCTCCTTCTCTGCCTCTCTCCCTTCCCCTTTCTCTGGAAATAATAATAAATAAAATCTTAAAAATATATAAAATGACAATTAGGTATACTACTGTGACAGACCCTTTTGCTTGTTTAGACATCAAACAAATGTGTTAGTTATAAATGTTCACAATATGTTGCTGACTGAAACAAACACATAATTGAAATATTTTTTAGAGTCAATATGATTTAGTTAATGAAAATTTCCTACCCATTTCCTTATATATCAGATTTTTCACTTCTACAATAGCCATCCTTTATAATTAGGCATTGTTTTAGATTGAATTGTGTCCCCCAAAAAGGTATTTTCAAGTTCTAACTCCCAGAACTTGAGAATGTGACCATATTTGGAAATAGGGTCATTGATGATATAATGAGTTAAGATAGGGTCTTACATACTAGAGTGGGTCTTTAATCCAAATATATCTGGTATCTTTATAAGAAAGGGGAAATTTGGACCCAGACAGAGAGAGAAAGAGAGGCTGAGGAGAATGCCATGTGAAGACACAGACATTTAAGAGAAGACAGCCATGAGAAAATGGAGTTAGATTAGAATTATGCCCCTTCAGCCTAGGACATATGGCTAACCAAAGCTCGAAAAGGAAGAGGATGGATCCTTCCTTAGGATCTTTGGAGGAAACATGACCTTACCAACACCTTGTATTCAGAATTTTAACCTCCAGAACTATGAGACAATAAATTTTCTTTTTCTAAAAAAATATTTTATTTATTATTTCCAGAGAGAGAGGGAAAAGGAGAGAGGCAGAGAGGGAGAGAAACCTCAATGTTTCTGCCTTCAGTACAGACCTGGGTGGAGACCTGGCTTGCAACCTGGTCATGTGCCCTGACTGGGAATTGAACCAACGGCCTTTGGGTTTGCAGGCTGGTGCCTATCCACTGAGCCACCAGCCAGGGCTCATTGTCTTTGTTTTTAAGTTAACCAATTTGTGGTGCTTTGTTATGATGGCTCTAGAAAACTAATATAAAGATCAGCTTAGTTTTACAAGTTGTAAGGTTGTAAATTTTTAATCAGAAAATTTCTGTAGGAAATTCAACTTTTTTTGTTATGAAATCTAAAAGTAATCAAGGTGACCCTTGCAAGAGGACTACTATTGAAATGAACCAAAATCTTCATACCCTTCATTCCTCACCCTCTCTTGGCAACTATTACAGTGTAGCAAATAAATGGACAGGAATTTTGCATTTCTTCTCAGGTTTTAATCCTAAAGGATATCTTTTACTTAAGCTTTAAAAAATACCACAGCTTCTATAAACCTAGAATTATCAAAACTAAAATGATTTCAAAATTCAACTATATTGGAAAATAAATATGATGCAATTTCTCTGTCATACTTGGCACTATTTAGTGAGATCACTAAATTGAGTATATGTATAATTACTAAAGAAAGTGGGAAATTATACTCCATAGTGTTTAAGGAATAGAAAGACAAATTCAGACAATAGCATTTGAGATTACTCATATAAGAAACTCCTTCTGATAGAATGGTACTTACCAAAATTAAAATATTAAAATACATAAACCTAGCTCACAGAAATCATTGAACCTCCTTGGACATTGGTTTACTTATCAGTATGATTCAATAATTGCATCTGGTCATTCATCAGTTAAGTCTTATGATTCTATGATTTAGAAATAAGAAAGAATCACAAGAAAGCTATATGATTCAAAAAGTAAGTAATACTTTATGTAAATTGTTTTTTTCACCAATTTACAATGTAGCAATATTATAACACATATGGTAGAATGGCTTTGTCTCTTTAATTGCCTTATTTATAGGAAAAGCATAATGATACGGGAAATGAAGCCTGATTTTAAAAGTGGTGTGTGGGTACTTGTGTAAAAAATAATGAGCTTTAACCCCTATCTTACAGTATGTACAAAAATCATTGATGTTGTATAGTCCTAAATGTAAACCTAAATCCATAAAGCTTTGAACAGGAAACATAGGGGAACATCTGCATGATGCCGGAGTAGGCAAGGGCTTCTTGGATATGACTCAGAAAACAATCACCAGGAAAGAAAACATTGATAAATTAGGCTTCACCAAAATTAAACACTTCAGTTCATTAAAGAAATCATTAGAAAAATGAATAAGCAGCCAAAATTGGGGAGAAAAAATGATAAAATATGTATAATCATTATGAGCAGTTTAAGAAAAAAATCTTGTAGTTTCTTGGAAAATGTTGGGTACCTCCACTCTATGAACCCACAGTTAAGCTTTTAAGTGTTTATCCAAGGGAAATGAAAGTGTAAATTACTTCTCCAAAAATATTCATAACAGTTTATTTATAATAGTCCCAAGCTGGAACAGCCAAGATGTCCATCAATAGGAGAATGAATAAACAAATTGAGGGATACCACTTATGAATAAAAAAAGGAAAAAAAAGCCTATTGATGCATGAGCAGATATGGGTGAATCTCCAAAACATACTAATTTAAAAAGCCCTACACAAAAGAATACACAGTAATACTTGTATGTTTCCATTCCTATGAAGTTCTGGAACAGACAAAACTAATGTATGGTGGAAAAGAAAATCAGGATAGTTGTTGCTTAAGAAAGATGGGGCAGGGACTAAGGGGTTGGCGGAGCTCAAGGGAACTTTCTGGTGTATAGTAATATTCTGTGTCTTAATAGGGGTTTAAGTTACTTAATGTGTTTGCTTTTGTCCAAGCTAAACAAATGTACATTTAAGATCATTGTCCAATTTATTGTTTGAAATTTTACTTCAAAAGAAAAAAATATATAAGCAAACACTGAACTATAATTAATGATATGCCACTTGAAGAATTTTTTTGGGAAGTGTTCAGACATCAGCAAATTATGCTGAAATGCATGAAAAATATAAGGTGAGATAAAAGGGTAAATAAATGGATAGTAAAATGCTGTTGGTAGTATCCAGGTAGTGGGAATATAGAATATTCATTGTCAAAGTCAACTTCCTGTATGTTTGAAAAGAATATTTTAAACATGCAGAGTAAGTTGATTCATAACTTTCTGTCTACTAGTTAATTTTGTACATTTCTAGAGTGTTTTTCAGACATAAAGTTTTCATTTAGCTATCCATTAATTTTTTCCCACTCTTAATAATCATCAGGTATGGTTTTTTCCCCCCCTAGAACTGCAGGTGAGAAGATCAAGACGACCAGACACTGATGCAGTACTAATTTTTGTGCTGGTCATAGGACTTGTTATGTGTATATTTGTGATCTTTGTACTGATCTTCATCATTATAAACTGGTAGGTGAAAGGCTGAAAGTGAGTCTCACCTTGATTGGCGTCTTTCTCTCTGCCCCTCTATGTCACGTTTGCATGATGCCTCTCACATGTGTCTTTAACTAATGCCCTTCATTCTGCCTGCAGCTGCCCTGATACAGGCCTCCTAATCTCTTAACTTGTCTCCCAGCCGTGAGAGAGCTTTGAAATGTAGTTTTTACAATTTTACATGGTAGTTGCTTAAAAAGTTTGTTGAATGAATATTTGTCCAGTTCTAATTACCACGGCACCCCAAATTGGTTATTATAACCTACCAATGCATTTATATGAGAATATTTCTAATACCTATATGAGTATTACACTCAGTTATGTTGAGGACTCTACTATCACAAGGCAGCTGATGTATCACATGCTAAAAATAAATTGTGACTAAGGAGGAACTTCTATATTTCTAAAGAGAAATTTAAACATAAATCTATTTTTAGTTTTCATTTCATGTAAGAGATTTTTTTTTCTTTTTGTTTAATCTCCCAGGGCAGCAGTAAAGTCTTTCTGGGGGGCAAAAGTCTCAGCAACAAAGATATATTCTGAGCGGACTTCATCGAAACACAAAGATTCAGTTTCTGTTGACCGATCACCTGCAGAAACAACTAGACATGAAGATGATGCTTTAAGTGAATGGAATGAATGATGTATAACACGGCAAAGGAGAGTAGAACATACAAGATTTATTATTATAAAAATAAAATATATACTGAAATACTTCAACAATATTGCAATTGTGTCTGAAGATAACGCAGTATAAAAAAGAGCTGTTTTAATCAGTGCATCTTTGTGGTAGACTTATCAAAAACTTTAAAATTTATTCTCAACACTTCACATTTCAGGTAATCACTAGGTAACATTTATGTAGAGGTACAAACACACAAAGTCTTCTAAACACATTTTTGGTCACTTTGATTACTTCTAAGGAGATTTGCCAGTTCTATCCCCAAAAAGAAAAATATAGAAGAAGCCTTGCACATTAAACTTTCTCCCTGCTCGGGGCATTGGACTGAACCTGCTAAACCCAACCATACTTTAGAATCTCTGCAGGGCAGGAGACACACAAAGCCTCCACTCGTGACACGTGAAATAATTACAACAATAACAATGATAACAAACAACACATAGGACTATTATGTGCCCAGCTTTCCTTAAAACATTTTTACATGTATTAGGTAATTTAATCATGATTGTATATAGGAAATGTAAAGAAGAACCCGGGAGGAACTGGAGGTGGCTGAGTAAATGACATGAATTTAACATGCCCTGTATTTCTCACAGAAACAGTGAATTAAGGACTTTAAAATAACCACTAAAATACCTTCATTGTGTTTGGTTTGCAGGGATTAATGTGTTAAAACCAAGATACTATTTCTGAACATCATCACTGCCTTTTTATCTTGTATGATTATGTGATACAGTTACAGACAACTACCTGACAAGATACCAAGTCATAAGATAACTTGATTGGGTAAACTTCATCAAAAATTAATTTTCAAAGGTTATGAAAGTAGTATAAAATGCACTTGATTTTTTAGGTAATTCTATGCCAGCTTCATTGCCATTATGTGACTTAGCCAATCATACCATTAACACTCATATCTCTGAAGAAGGCATTGTAAATGGGCATTTATAACTCCCTCTAGTAACCTAGAAATAGTCTATATTGTGGAATTAACCACATGCTATTATTTAGCATGTGCATTTGACAGAACCAACGAAAAGTTGGCTGGAAAAAGATTTTGTTACCTGTTGTGAGAATTTACTAGAGACTTTGAGTCTTAAAAGAAATTGTGTCCATAAAATATTCCAAAAGAACTATTCTTTAGACACCCCTCCTTAGTATACCCCTCAGATAAGTGTGAAAACAAAATAACCTTTCCATTTGTCATTCCTAATTGAGTATGGTCATGCAACTCTAACATAGGTGGTAAACATTCCTGAACAGCAATTATTATCAATTCTTATTTTTATTTTTTATTTTTTAAATGATTTTTCATTTATTATTTTTAGAGAGAGGGGAAAGGAGAGAGACAGAGAGGGATAAAGATATCAATGTACGGTTGCCTTTCACCTGCCTCCAGCGAAGGATCTGTCTGGAGACCTGGCTTGCAACCTGGTTATGTGCCCTGGTTGGAGAATCTAACCAGTGACCTTTGGGTTCGCAGGCCAGTGTCTTATCACTGTGCCACCAGCCAGGGCCTCAATTCTTATTTTTAAAACCATGAACAGCAGTAATTTTGAACTGTATTTCAATGACCATTGGTGTTCAGTCAGGTTAACACGTTTTGTTGTCAGTGCTGGTCTGTGAATATTTTTGGCTGTCTACTTTCCAGGCACATGGTAGGATAATACCACCTCAGCCTTCATGGTTGGGTGGGGTGATGTGACCAGTTCTAGCCAATGAGTTATGAGCCAACATATCAAATGTGACTTTCAAAATGGAAGATTTCACTGTGAAAACGTCTAGAGCTCACTGTTTGTAAACACAGACACGGGGAAGAACTCCAAGAATGAAAATCACCTTGTAAACAGAAGGCAGGGAAAGACCAAAGACAGGAGCTGGCTGCTTTAATCTGGTAATAGAGTTTATTAAGGGAAACTTACATATGAGGCATATCTTGGGAGCCTGCAAGACAAAATGGATCCCTGGGCCACTTAGCAGGTGCTGAAAAATTATATAGAGTGAATAGGGGAATAGTTATAGGTACTAGTGCATGAATGCTACCAGGTACAGAAATTACTTTACATGCTTGACCAGGTCAGAACAACCACCACTTTCAGGAACCAGCATGAACGAGGTAGGGAAGGGCATTGATTTATATCAGAATAAACACTGATTACATTCAGACCGTCTCTAAGGGGAATTTATGGAAAACAATGTCTGTTCAGGCCTGGGCCCAGCTCATGGGACAGATAATGGTCACATAATGAAACAGTGTCTTTTCCACATTCACCATCTCTGTTAGAGCAACTAATAATGCTTAGATGCCCTTGTGAGGACTGCAGTACATGGCACAGGGTCTCCAGTCAACCAACAATGACTATGAAGCAGGAGAGAGAAATAAATTTAATTTAAGCCACTGAGGGTTAGAGGTTGTTTAATACAGCAACCTTCCTAAGACTGTTCTGATTGACACATAAATGTTTTCCAAAATAGAAGTTTTCATAGTCAAATAAGTTGAAGACTTCCTTAGTTCACAGCTGCCTATCAATGTGCTATGCACATTGTTACTCTCCAAGAGGGTGTTAAAGGTGAAATATTTCCCAAACTTATCGGTGGTCTGTGGGACAAAATGAAAGCATTCATGAATGTTAATACTATGTCAACTTAGAAATACAATTTTGAGCAGAACTGTCTGACAGGCCTGTCTACAAGGAGTCAGGTCGCAGTGAGCTACTCTTCCTTAATGTATAAAACACAGCAAATCAGCAAATGCACTTTGACAATAGTAATACTTTTCCTCTTTTTTAAAGTATATTTTATTGATTATGCTATTATAGTTGTCCCAATAATTTATCTCTTGTCTTCCCCCTCTTCCCGGTACTTCCCTTCCCTCCAGGAATGCCCCCCGCCCCCAACCTTGGTTCATGTCCATGAGTTGTGCATATAAGCCCTTTGGCTCCACCATTTCCTATATGATTCTTAACACCCTCCTGTCTATTTTGCTCCTACTAATTATGTTTCTTGATTCCCACACCATTTCCCCATTTCCCCTCTTCTCTCTGCAGCTGACAACCCTCCGAATGATATCCATATCTATGATTCTGTTCCTGTTTTAGTTGTTCGCTTAGTTTTGTTTTTATAGATTCATTTGTTGATAGTTGTGAGTTTATTGTCATTTTAATGTTCATAGTTTTGATCTTTTTTTTCTTAAATAAGTCCCTTTACTATTTCATATAATAAGGGCTTGGTGATGATGAACTCCTTTAGTTTTACCTTGTCTGGGAAGCACTTTATCTGTCCTTCCATTCTGAATGATAGCCTTGCTGCATAGAGTAATCTTGGTTGTAGGTTTTTGTTTTTCATACTTCTTGCCAGTCCTTTCTTACATCCAAAGTATCTTTTGGGAAATTAGCTGACAGTCTTATGGGAACTCCTTTGTAGGTAACTCTTAGCCTTTTCTCTTGCTGCTTTTAAAATTCTCTCTTTATCTTTAACCTTTGACATTTTAATTATGATGTGTCCTTTTGTGGGTCCAACTTGTTTGGGACTCTGTGCTTCCTGGAGTTGTATGACTATTTCTTTCACCAAATTAGGGACATTTTCTTTCATTATTTTTTCAAATAAGTTTTCAATTTTTTGTTCTTCATCATCATCTTCTGACTCCCCTATGATTCTATGATTCATCAGATAGTGGAACTTTTGGAGATGTCCCAGAGTCATCTTAAACTCTCCTTGTGTTTTTAAATTATTTTCTCTTCACTTTGTTCTGGTTGAATGTTTATTTCTTACTTATGTTCCAAATTGTTGATTTGAATCTTGGCTCCCTTGCTTCACTGTTGGTTTCCTGTGGATTTTTCTTTATTTCCCTTAGTGTAGCCTTCATTTCTTTCCTTATGCTTTTGCCATATTCAGTGAGATCTCTGAGCATCCTGGTCACTACTGTTTTAAACTCTGCATCTGATAAATTGGCTATCTCCACTTCATTTAGCTCTTTTTCTGGGGTTCTGTTCTATTCCTTCACTTGGGCCATATTTCCTTGTGTCCTCAATTTGGCAGCTCCCTGTGTTTGTTTCTGTGTATTGAATAGAGCCATTCTGATGCATCTGTTAGGTTGTATGGGGTGGAGCTTTGGGTTTTTTGTCAGACCAGGGAAATGTGCTTCACTGCTTTACAGCTCCATATGTGGTAGGGGACACATCAGAGAGGGGGCAAAGCTGTTGCTATCTGACTTCTGGAGGCTTGCTTGGTGCTCACCTTTTTTCCAGTAACTTTATCCACTTCCCATGTACAACTGGCACCCCTCCAGCTACTGCCCTCTTGGTGGTTCCCAGAGTGAGTGGGTTTTCGTATGTTCTGGGTCCATTTGGTACCTATAAATTGACTCTTCTGAGAAACTGGCAACATCTTCTGCTGCTCCATCCTGCACTGGTTTTTACAACCAGTAGTTATGAGGCTTTATCTTTCCTGGTGCTGAAACCATGGGCTGTGCAGCCTGGCCTGGGGCTAGGATCACCCACTCATAAGGTATTCCCCTGATTTTTAGCCACCACATGTGAATGTGGGGACACTCATTCTGCTGTCTCGCTGCTGCCACATAATATCTTCTCTGCCCTCGCTCCCCATCTCTGCTCCTCCTACATGCTGGATGAATGTGACTTCTTTATATACTTGGTGGTCAGACTTCCATACAGTTTGATTTTATGGCAGTTTTGGGTGTTTTTGTTGTGAGGTTAGTTGTGATCCTTATGATGGTGCAAGAAAGTGTGTCTACCTATGCTTCCATCTCGAAAGCCCAGCACTTTTCCTCTTAGATCTGTGGATGTCACTTAGATCTTCCTTGGTCCAGACTCACCTTGATGGCCTTTGTTAAAGTCATCCTATTCCCAAGACCAGAGGTGGTTCTCTCATAAGAACTCTGACCACATTGCCTTTTGTTAAAATAATCAACAAATCTTACATTGAAGTAGATTAAGATGTGCCCTAGGTTTCCATGAAATTACTCTCATGAAGATCCTCTGTTATTTACCACTTATAGTCTGTGTGTTGGGGGTATCTTTCCCTGCCGTAGTCTGTGCAGTTTCCATTATATACCAATTAAGATTAATGGGGCCAGTCATTTTCCTCTCCAAGCAAACTAGGCTGCCAGAGACATTTTTCAGTTCCCATCTAATCCTATATTCCAGGCATCTGTTACTTTTCCTGGTCACCAATATATCCACAGGGAAAGCCTTGAAGGTTGCCTCTGTATCCTCAAGGTAAACAAAGCCAAGCAATTATACATCAACAGGCTTTCCTTTTAGACCTCAAGGCACTGCTCTCTGCATATGCAGCAGTAGGATTTGGTGAAGTGTTGAAATAATACCTTACCATAAGAATCCTTCATTGATCCTTTCATTCAAGTAACATTCATTAGCTATTCCTGTACCAGTCACTAGAAAATACAGTTTGTGCAAAAAAGCGAAAAAAGAGAAAATCCCTTTCCTTCTAGAGTTTGTCATTTATCCAAGATACAGACATTGCAATTAATCACAACTAGCATGACTATATCAAAGGAAACCCACAAGTTTCTGTGAAGCTGTGGTAGGGAAATGGACATAGGTGATTTTAGCCTGAATAGAAGTTACCCTGGTTAATGGGGAGGAGGGCTGAGGCAGAGGAAGCACAGGTGTAAAGTCTCTGAGGCAGGCAGGAGCATGGCATATTCAAAGAAGACTGGCTGAAATGAAGTGTAGAGAAAGGAGAAGAGTTGTGTAAATGAGGCCAGGGATGTATGCAGGAGCAGGTGGTGCATGTGTGTGTGCACATATAAAATAATATAACTAAATGACCTGAGAATACATATGAAGGGCTTCAGGGTTGAAATTAGCATTCCTGATTTTTTTGCTACCTCATATTTGCCCACACCTTCCTGGAGTTCACTTGTTGTTATTGGCCATTTGTCAAGTAATGCTGTCCATCCTTACTTCAATAGATTAGTTTATACTTTAGTCTGGGTTCCTTTAAATTTTACTGAAATGCAAGGTTGAGATTAACTAGACCTTAATTGTCTTCCATTATAGTTCCAGCTAAGAGCTAGAACCAGGAGATTAAGGGCTCCCAACAATGACCAGGGTCGGTGGGCATACTTCCGGACCAGTAGCAAATGATAGGGTGGTTGATAGACACAGTAGGCTGCAGTTTTTTAGTCTTGGGCATGACATGGAATAAAACAGCATTATTCATCCTGCAGAAACATATTCCAATTTCCTTAGCGTATGCATAATATTTCAACTGAAAATTGTTTTCTTCCAAGAGTAGTTTTAATACAATCTTTATGTTAGATAACAGAGTTTCTTGTCTTCTTGATCTCTTAAAAATTGATGTGACTTTTTTCTATTTTGGTTTCACTTGAACTATATTTTAAATCACTTCTTCAGTCATTTTTATCTGTTATATTCTGGAGGACAATCTTTTTGGAATTCATAACCATCACTGTTGTGATCCACCATCTGTCTCAAAAAACAGAATCCATTAACATGGTTATTTAGGCTTTGAGGTTTGTGCAATTTTATTATCTGTGATCAAGTCATTTGTATGATGAAAAACAGTTTGTCTTTGATAATTTTCTGATTCTTGTAGAAAATGAAACTTGGGTGTTAAATATCAAGGGGTTCTCCCACCATTTAAAGGAAATAAAATGCACAAAAAGGAACAAATCTTTCTTTGATATTCAACTTCTAAATTTTGCAAAAATATAAAATTCATTTAAATAAATGATTCATATTCAAGTATTTTTTTTCTTGTTAAGAAGAAAACTTAGAAATAAGCAACAACCATTTAAATCATGCTCTTAGAGGCATATATGCTGGTTTATTATTTTTGGCATCTATGTACTTATAAGTATAGACCTTGAAATTAATTCTCTAGGCTCAGTAGTAAATCAGCAAAGATTTACTTACAAAAAAAAAAAAAATCTTTGCTAAGTAAAACTTATGTGAGCAAAGGTAACAATGCAAATTGTTTTTTTCATATGGTGATGGTAGGATATGTCCTTGAGAAAAGTTTCCATAGTTTTAGAAGAGTTATACTGAGTTATCTATGATGCCCATTGAATTTTTCTTTCATGCAGATACATTTTTTTGTGTGCATTATTTGTTAAGGACATTAGAAACATCAGCGCTTTCTTTCTGTACATCAACCTTCTCCCATTTTTATACAAATGTGGTTTTCTTCCAGGCATTATTGAGACAAAACTGAAGTTGCTTTTGGACAAACTGGTTGGGTTTAAGTCCTCTCATCAAAGAGGCACTGTCAGACATGTATTATTTGTGTAGTATCCCAAGGTAACACCACTAAGGACTTTACAAGGAACAGAAATCATCTGACAGTAATGAAATCATAATCTTCCAAAACAAACAATATAAGGCCCTGGAGGTAGTAGGGATAGGAAAGAGTATAGTACAAGCAATACTCTTTTGTATCCTCTGGGGGAAAGCAGCACACAGCATACAGTTATTAAAGCAAGCAAGCTTCATAAAAGAAGTGGATATGCTGGGAATCTTTGCAGCTGGACTATGTGCACAAGTCAGGAGGTCTATGGGGGAGGGTGATGACAACGTAGGGTGTTGGCCTGAAGCTATGGGGATCTGCACCTGATATCTACAGATGCCAGAGACCACAGGGCCAGAAGAAGGGGTGGGGATGGGGTATGACCTGAAAGATGCAGGAAGGATGAGGAAGAATTGTCAGCAGGTATACAGTAGTGGGGAGACTGGAAAATGAAGAGAAGCCAAAGCAGAGTGAGAGAAATAGTCTGAACAGCAGGAAAGGAAAACTAACTTGGCAGTAACATTTGGCAAAGATTAGAGCTGGGAACTGATGAGAAACAGACCAATCAAAAGGAATTTGTGTAAATCAAGGCAGGATGTGATGGGTGTTTTGGCAGCAGAGACAAATGGAACAGATTTTAGGGATGAAAGATATTTTAAGTAAAGCTAGGTAAAGAAAACATAAACCCAGGAGCTAAGTTTAATCTAATTTTTACAGTTACTTTCTCCATCACCTATTCCCTTGTCAATTAGCCCCTATTCTTTCAAAAAATTTCCTTTGACCTTCCTTCAGTGACACTATTTTCCTCTTTTCCATCTACTTCTCTGTTATCCCTTTCCTTATGGCTTTAGGCTCTCTTTCAGATGTCTTTAATTGTCCAATGTGAACAGATCTCCTGAGCTTGAAATATATATTTCTGCTCTTGCATATTTCCTCATCCTGCACTATTATCTCAGAGTAGATAAAACTGAAGTTTTCTTTATATGCATGCATTTTTAAAAAGTACCTCCTCTGTGTTATCAATATTCTTTAGTCACACAGGCTCAAAACCTCATCCCCTCACATATCCAAATAGTCACCAAGGCCAGCAAATGTCTTCCCAGAATCTGTTCTTCCTTTCCATTCCAGCTCGGGCTCACCTTTCCTTAGTCCCCCTTGTCTGTATACCTCTGAGTTGCCTCTACCCATTCAATACCCTTAAGACAGGTTTTCTTTGAAAACACTGTTCCCATTTCTTATGTGAAGAATTTTACTTTACTTAGCTTTTATTCAAGTGCTTCAACAATTTGGCCCAAGCCCAAATTGAACTTTGTTATTCTCCTCTATGTGTATCTTCCGTTTCAACAAAAGGAACCCTCAGCTCCTTCTTAGCCACGTCATGTACTACATCCCAGCTTTGCTTTTATTTACTTGTTTTTAAAGATTTTATTCATTATTTTTAGAGAGAAGGGCAGGGAGGGAGGAAAAAAGGGAGAGAGATATCAATGCATGGTTGCCTTTCACCTGCCTCCAGCTACAGACCTGGCTTGCGACCTGGCTTGCGACCTGGTTATATTCCCTGACTGGGCAATTGAACCAGCAATCTTTGGGTTCACAGGCTGGCACTTTATCCACTGTGCCACTAGCCAGGGCTGTTCTTATTTTTCTTCAGGTGAAAATTCTAATTTTCCTCATTTCTCCATTCCTTACTTTACTTCTTGGTAATCTAAATCTTAGCCATCTCTCAAGCCATATTTCATCATGAAGCTTTCCTGTTACCACTCTATATGTTAACCCATGATAGTAAAGAGACAAAAGTATTTAATAACTAAAATGAGGTATTTATTTTCCTTTCTTATGTTATAGCCTAGAGGTAGGCAGACAATCTGGGATAACTAGGACATTCTTGTTTGTGAGATAATTCAGAGATCTTCTATCTTATTGCTCTACTCATTCACATAGTGAGAGCTTCAGGAAGGGCAAAAGGCACAGGTTCACTTCCCAGGTTACATTAAAGGCAAGAGAAAGTTAAGGATAAAGTAGCTTCCCTTACAGGCTATGAGTTGAAGGTTGCACCTGCCATTTGGCACTCATCTAATTGGGCAGTAACTGCACCCATCTTCAAGAGGGGCTGGGAAATAAAGTCTCTATCTGGAAACCTGAGCCCAGCTGAAATTCAGAATCCTATTACTTAGAAAAAGGGGGAATTTTGGGAGGTGGGAAGTGCAGAGAATTTTGGGGGAAGAGAGGAGGAATTAGCACCCTGTGCTGCAACCACACACCCCACATGGATCTCTACTGCCTCTTGTCTTCTGTACTGATATACTTGCAGTGAATTTCTGTTCTTTTATTTCTTCTTTCACATTTTTCTTCTCTAGCTCAAATATAAAATGTTTGAGAACTCCAGCTGCATGATAAAATCTTGTGTCGTCTGCACCTGGTACGAAAGGATAAACAAGGTCTGTCAGGAAAAAGTCCAGCTATTGTTAATATAACAAGAACATCAATGTAACCTGACAGCTAAGGGAAGTGGACTGGAATACGCAAGCATAAACAATGACTACTTTACTGTACTAGTCAGTGGGGGTGGAAGACACCATTGAGTGAGCATGTGTACTATGTCGTCACTGCATTCAAAATAACTGAGTGAATAGAGCAACAAATCTGCATCAAATTTTGCATTAAGCTTGAACATTCCTCTATGAAAACTATTTGGATGGTTCAGAGGCTGTAGCTATGGGCAACAACTGGTGGATGGTAGCTTCATCACAACAACACGCCCCCTCACACATCACGTCTCGTGCAGATCCTTGTGGCAAAATATCAAAACGCCCAGGTGACAGCCCCTCCCTACAGCCCAGATTTGGTGCCCTGCAACTTCTGGCTTTTCCCAAAATTAAAATAATCTTTGAAAGGGAAGTGATTTAAGACCATCAGTGAGATTGAGGAAAATATGACAGGGCAGCTGATGACAGCTGCAAGAACTATGTGAAGTTTTAAGGTGCCTAATTTGAAGGGGACTGAGGCATCATTGTCCTATGTACATATGCTATTCCTTATACTTGTGTCTTCTTCAGTAAATGTCTCTATTTTTCATATTGTATGATTAGATACCTTCTGGTTATACAAGGTTAGATACCTTGTATAAAAAAGATCATTCTTGCAAATTATGGTGATGATGCTGTCTTTTGGATCTGAATGTGATTAAAATTTGTCACATAAAAATGGCACAAATTGAGAGAGAAGAATCTGTTCTGAATAGTACATAAAGACCTTTTGGTGGAAAGAGCTTTAAAAACTCTGAAACTGGCTAAAGAGTGGATATGCTGCTCTCTCCAGAGGTGAATACTCTCATATAATGAGGCTTCAAATGGGAAATGGTGGGACTCAATATGCTGTATGTGTTTCTCAATTTCCCTGCACTAATGAGGAAAGTTTTCCTACAGGCTTAGAAGGTGCAAGCATAACGCTTTCTTCTGACTTCCGTGTCCAAGCCAGGGATTATCTTGGGTGGTCTGTTCAATGGCTTACTTCACAAAATAAAGGTAGCTCCTACTCTTCTTGGTCCCCATCCAGGGGCAGCAACAAGGGATGGAACTAGCTTCACCAATGTTTTGATACAAATAAGAAGAGTCTCCAGTGCTATGCAAATGTAGCATTCCTTAACCCCCACCCCCTGTATTAGAATACCACCCCTAATTGCTGCCTTTATAGAAAATCTAGAGCTATTATTCCCAGATAAGTAAGGTATTAGGGCCTTCCCAGGTGCAATGGTTGGGAAGATAACAACGGAAGAGAATTATCTGATTGTATGGCATATATGTAGTACACATATTAAGGCTTTTACCTGAAAGTGCTTCAACATTATTTAGCTAATCTTTCTTATGTTGTGTGAGATGTCCTCAAGTATAATAACAGATCTAAAGAGTTTATGTCCAGCTTCAGGATTTTACTGAATCTTGTAATCTTACTGAATTCTTGTAATATCTGTGTAAGATCACTACCTGCTTCCTTTTAAAGATTTAAAAAAAAAAAAATAACCCAAAAACCAAACCAAAACAAAACTAAAGCTTAGAAGAGGTTGAAGAACCTACCCAATATTATGTGTTAAGTGATGGATTTTAACTCTGGTTTTCCGATCCCAAATCCAACTCCCTTCTGGAAAACATCATCAATTTATGAGAATGCAACATTTAAGATGGCGATAAGATAAACAAAAATTCTTAAGTCAATAGGAGCAATGTTTTAAGAAAGGAAGGCAGAATTTAATAGGTAAACCCATGAAACACAATGAGATCATACAGCCAATTGTACTTTTAGGTTAGAAATTGAATAAGACCTAAGAGAAGTTACAGTGCAGTATTTTCATGCACATGGATTAAAAACACCCCATTACTTTAGAAGGCTAATGGGTCATGGCTTTATATGCCACACCCTTTTATTTCAGAAGGCTAAAGGGTTGCAGCTCCAGATGCTATATTGCTATTGATAAATTTCAGACTGATATACCACTCTGTCAGTGGTCTGTCTGGATCTGAGAAGCTAAAGCGAGCAGTGCAAGATAGTCTGGGTGCAGGGCAAGGGTTGAAGGATTTTAGAAAAAAAGAAAGAAAAGGATTATATGTGAATAATCAGGAGTTTGTCGCCCTGTTGGTAAGGGATGAGGTCACGATGGGGAGCCCTACAGGGAAAGACTAAGTTGTATGTGAAAGAAGTCATGTACACACAAGGAAATGACCTCTCTACAAAGGAAATGGAACTTAAGAGCATGGGAAAATAACCTACTAGAGATGGCCAAGAAACCACTTACATTATTAATAAACACTGCCACTTGGAAGGAAATTGGCAAAACCTAGCCCTAAACTAACTTCATACAGAAATAAAAGAAACATGACATAACTCCTGAATACTGTAAAAGCTTCTAGCAAAATGGACAGGTCAGAGAAGGTTGGGTGACAAAAGAAGTCTTTGAGGTCCAATTTTAAACAAGGAAGCACGGCTTCAAGTGATGTTGATCTCACCTAGGAGACACAGCTTGGGTAGCAGTTTCTCTGCTGTGTTGGTGGGAATGCACAAAGCCTTCCACTGGGTGATTAGGAACAGTTGAAAGTAGGTTTCAGCTTATTAACTTATTAACACAATTCCATAATAATGTCACAAATCTGACATAATTCTGGTCCCAAATCTCTCCCACACAGATTTTTCTTTCAGGATATTCTCTCAGGATGTTGAAAGAAAGGCAACCATTTAATTTTGTGGGAGAAATTAGAAAGGGTCAACTGCTTTTTGTTTTTGTTTTAGCAATGGGGATCATACCATTTATGGTCATGTCAGCACTGCCTATGACTCATCTTACAGGGTACTGTACCTGAGACTGGACCCTCCATATTTTTTGAAAACAGTGTTGGGGATACAAATTTGAAATTTCTTTTAGAGGTGGTGATATAAGCTCGCCACCTCTATATAAGAGAAAATTGCCTTTGTTTGTATTAGGGCATCAGCTATTTTGGCTTTATGGTTAGGCAAAGAAGCAGCAAGAAGAAAATGTTTTAAGTGGTAAAAGTTGGGAGGGATGCGTTCCATAGCCCAGGAACATTTGTGCCCTTGAGAAGAGGGGTCACATCCCAGTGGAAATGGCTGGGAGTCTGGGAGTAAGAGGAAATCTAAGGGGTCAAGGGTTGGACTGGGGGAGGAAGGAAGGCGCTGGCAGTTGCAAAGAAAGTCATGGCTTGAGGAGAGACCAATAAGGGACTTCAGAGGCATAATCTAGACACCTTCAACATAGTCTAGTTTCACCAATTTTTAAGTTTTCTATGCTTTAATTCCTTTTAGTGACTCCTAAACCAGCATGAACAGTTGGTTAAGCATGATGTC
The DNA here is from genome assembly GCA_004026585.1 of Noctilio leporinus. Lineage (NCBI taxonomy): Eukaryota > Metazoa > Chordata > Mammalia > Chiroptera > Noctilionidae > Noctilio > Noctilio leporinus. Next base: position 19,119 of record PVIW01012531.1, read on the forward strand.
TGTACTTAGCTGTGCCCTGGAGAAGTAAAGGATAGATCTGGGGTCACACTTGGGAGAAGCAGGGAAAGGAATCGGGCTGTGGGGTGAGGAGGTACTGGCACCACGGAGGGGTCCGGAAGTGCTAATGTACACTAGGGTAGGTTTGTGGAACTTGTGAGCATTTCTGTGGGGTCTAGAAGTAATAGGTGCAGGAAGCCTTGTACTGGGCTGGGCTCTGTGGTCAAGTGAATTAGGAGCTAAAGCCATTGTTACCCAGGCATTAGAAAGAAGTGCTGCCATTGACACAGAGATATAAGAGAAAGCTGGATTAAAATTTTGACCAAAAAAAAACTGCCAAAAACACTTCCCCCATGTAAGAATTTTACACATATTAGTTGCAATCATCAGTTACATAAATATTAATGATTCTAGTTCTTTCTGATTAGTTCATACAATGCCTTGAGACAGGCCACCTCCCACCCCTTTTCCATTATTCTGCTAGTTACAAACCAGGGGTCTCATTCAGACTTTGGCTGGAGCAGATTATCATCTTTCTCTGAATTCCTATTTACAATGACAGACATTTTCAGCTAACCTGAATTTTCCTATTGCAAAACTTTCCTGAACCCTTCAATGAATTTGAAGTTTACATTAGTTTCTTCAGGTTGTGCAAGTGCTAATTATTTAATTCAGGTGGCAGTGTTGTATTAAAACATTTGGGGCCCAAGGTGTTAATTCTTCTCCAAAATGTGCCTGACTTGTATTCAAGTAGTAGCTAGAATATCTAGTTCACATTTATGTATGTGGTTTGAAACTCTTTGACAGGTTTGAACATCTCTTCAAACTCTATTATCATGAATGCAAGTGATTGTTAGGATGGAATTTACAGGGCAAGGATTATTATATGTCTAGCGTTGAGATTTTTTTTTTTCCTTAGACAGTTGCATAGCTTCCCCTCCCATGATTAGCAATGGACATGAAGTGACAGTGTTCTGGAGCGGAATTAGCATATCTCTTGGTAACATCTTATAACAGTAATTGGCATCCAGGGAAATTGATTCATCAATAAGCAATTTGTGGGAATTTTACCCTGGAGAAGTAGTTAGAGCGATCACTCACAAGTCATAATGCCAAGTTTTACTTATTTTTTAAAGGTGGTGATTGTATGCTATTACAGAAATTTCAATGAAAACCTAAAAATGAAATGTAGAATTAAAGGTCAAGATAGCCCAAGAATGAATGTTTTTGTGAGTGCTGAAATTTCCTTTTTTTGTGGCTGAGCTCAAAGGCTTACATCATTCCTCCCTCCTGTGAAATTAGATGCAAGGGGAGAGGAAGCTCTAGTTTGGGCAGGCTTAATGACCCTGTCTGCAGCCATACTTTCCAGCCTCTTCTACTAGATGTGATTTTCAAATGCTTAATAATTTCTGGGCATATTCAGAACCACCTGCAACCATAAAACCATACAGGGCATCTGTTAAATGTAGGTTCTTCCCCACCTCCAGGATCTGACACACAGTTGTCTCCATTTTATTGGTAAGAGTCAAGGGGTCATCAATGAAGGTGGTCTACTACTTGGGGCTCATATGGAATGTATTTTCTTTACTTTCAAACCTGGTGCTCCCTGGTTTCCTAGCCTTGACTACAAATCTCTTAAGAGGCACATGACATTGAGACAATTTCTTTCTCAATTTATTTCTCTGGGAGTTTCTCTGCTTTGCTGAGGACTGACTCCCTTAGACTACCTATGGCCATAGGGAAGCTAATTTTACTAAAAGATGCGCTCTTTCCCACCGCTCATTAGCCTTTTGGTATAGAGACCAAAGGAAACCTGAAGTTTGTCTGAAAGACTCAGGAATATAAACAAAAGAGCCCCATCCAACCCACAGTTAGACTAAGCCTGTATACAGAAAGTACCCACATTTTCTGCTTTACCTGGGAAGCATTGCAGGCCTGACTTTCAATTTAATCAAAGGCTTACTTGTAGTAAAGGGATCATCTATTGAACTGGAAGAGCCACAGGTGCCCCTGATCATGGCTCATGCAAACTTGTAGATTACTTACTAAAGGTAGGACCCCCAGGGAGGTATACTGCTCTATTATATGCTTCCAATGTCCTATTGTTCCAATATTACCAGGTTTTTGTTTTTTTTTTAATTTTATTGTTGTTGTATTACATCCATCCCCTTTTTGCTCCCCTCTGCCCCCTCCCCACCCACCCATTCACCCCAAAGTCAATCCCACCTGTTGACCATGTCCATGGTTCCTTTATACTAGGTTCTTGTCTAAGCTGCTCCCCTTCCTTGCCTCTGCCTCCCCCATCCCCCCAACCCCTTTCCCCCTGACCACTGAAGGCCTATTCACTGTATTCATATATTTGGTTCTGTTTTGCTTATTGTTAGTTTATTACCAGGTTTTTGATGCTTCAATGAACATACACTGACTATTGGAATTTTTCTTTTAACTATGCCTTTGTTTCCAGAAAATCCCCATTTTCTTGTTTCTATCTGGCTAAATTACACTGTACTAATGTGGCATTCTCCTTAGAGAAGGCTACAGTGATACATTTCATTAGAATGAACTACTCTTCTCTCTATGTCCTCTGTAATACTTTAGCCAAGGTTACAACATGCATTGTTTTGTGAGAAACCTCACTTCATTATCTGTAAAGCTTTGGCAGAAAGCTTTATTTACTGAACCATGCCCTGCCTTCTAGACAGTGTCCCTATAAAACATTTCCCTCAGATAGGAGGATAAGCTCCATCTCTTCTAATGAGCTAGTATGTTTCATTATTCCAGGTATTATACTCCCATTTTTGCCTTTACTGCTAGGGAACTTAAAGCTTAGTTTTATATTCCTTCTCAGTAATGGTGGGGGTTTTCATATCTACTTTGATCCTCATTATCTATTCATTCTGTTTTTATTTCCATTGTGTTAGATTTTTTGTAGTTATCATCTTTGTGAACAAACTCAAATTATTTCTATAAACAAGGCATAAACAAACACAAGGACAAGGTGTACTATAGAATGATACTTGGAGAAGGTATTTATGTGGATGGGTATAGGGATCAGGTCCAAGTGAAAAGCCTCTCAGGACTGAACAGAACTCAGCCCATAAATGAAATGCTGAGTACCCCTAAAAAAGAATCTCTCTGATCATTTTCCTTAAAAAAAAAAAACAAAAAAACATCTTCTTCATTTATTTCTGGATTAAAAACTAAATATGAGGTGATTTAAATGAAAGTATTGTGCTTTCACAAGTTGAGTGAAAAAGAGCATGAATCTATATCTTGGGGCTGAAGAGGGAAGAAGAGACCTAATTTGAGAAACCGTGTCTGAGTCAAGTGATTTGATAGAGTAAGTCCACACTGAAGCACCCCTGGATAAACTCTTACTCTGTGGGGAAAGAGACTTATGTTACAAAATTCTTGCCTTAAATCCTGTGGTAGGTATTGAATCCAGTGGGAGTCATAAGGGTAGGGTGCGATGGAGAGAGGAAGAACTCTGTGGGTTCCACTCTGGAAAGTAGAGACAAAGGTAAAAGAAATAAGATGGAGGCTGGACATACTATATATACTCCATGTTCATAGTTTTCTTGTCAACTTTTCTGCTGACCAGTATCTACTGGCAGTCCAGCCTTGTCTCTCTTAGTCTGTCCCTATACCACCATTTTTAGCAGAAGATAATTTTGAGGCTGAAGAGTGGACCCCAGGGACCAAGTATTTCTCACTGTTCTCATGGAGCTCCAGGTAAACTGGCAACCCACACTACCCCATTCTGGCCACTATCATCTCATCCCTACCAGCTACCTACAAACCCCCTATCAGGAGAAGCCAACGAGAGAAGAGATATAAATGTAGAGATTCCTTTTCTCTTCAGGACTGTGATGTCAAAGAAAGGTAGGTGAGAAAATGGGAAACAGGAAAAGGAAAGGCAAGTCTGATTCCTAGTAACACTTGAAGATTAGGTATGAACTCTTATAGTAATCTTCAGAGAATGTCAAACACTTATTAGAAATATAGGCAAAACTATTTTATTTTTCTTAATAACTTTCCCAGCCAAGATAATGTCAAAGGAAGCAGCTTTAAACCAGGGGACTCCTTAGCCAGGAATGTCATTTTTGCTATATGGAACTATCATTCCTCTGCTATCAGCAATGACAGAAACTGCCAGCTTCCTCACTTCTCAATTTCTTTTCAAGTTCTTGTCTCTAAAGGGGACTCCAGCACTCACCATCTGCTCATTTCTAATCCAGGAGGGGTGCTCCCACTGGAGATCCTGCCAAAGAAGGGGATTGCTTCAACTGGAGCTTCCAATGGAGATGGTGACCGTTGTTCTCTGAAAGATCCAATTTCTGACTTATTTACTTTTCCTTTGCTTGTGTCAGTCTGTCTCTACCACCAGCCATATTCTCATTTATCTTCTATTTTATTAATTTATTTTATTGTTACATTTGTCACAATTTCTTTTCCCTTTGCTCCCCTTAACACAATACCCCCTCCTCCAGCAATTCCACCTTCCTTAGTTCATGTTCATGGGTCATGCATGTGAGTTCTTGGGCTTTACATTATCCTGTACTATTCTTAACTTCTATCTGTTCTGCATCCACCAACTATGCTTCTTAATCCCGGTGCTTTTCATCAATTCTTCCCCTCCCCCTCACAGCTGATATTCCTCCAGACGTTCTTCATATCTTTGATTTTGTTTCCTCACTGGAAACAAGAGATTTTGTTTTTGTTTTTACATTTTTAGGTTCTTTTGTTGATAGTTGTGAGTTTGTTATCTTTTTACATATTCTCTTGATATCCCTTTAAGTGATCCTTTTCCTGACAGCTTCTGGGTTTCTTATCAAAGAATAAGAAATATATATTCATTTGCCACAGAGGATACCTGGAAATCTCTTCTGTTCTTTTCCTAAAATTTCCTTTCCTCAATGTCCATGAGTATTTAAATGAAATTTTCTCCAAATCAGCCAAGTTAGAAACCCCTTATAAACCATTCATTATCTCAATAGTGATGCATATAGTTCATAGGTCAACTTTTGTCATTAACCTCACTATGTGAGGGTCTGCTTTAAGAAGATGAAGAAACAGAGAGAAAGATAGGAACATGGGTACAAAGATAAATGGATTAAATGCACCCATCAAAAGTCATAGGGTAGCTGAATGGATAAGAACCAACTTTAACTTATGAATGCTTTAAAGTGATCTTGTTATAAATAGATTTTACTAAATAAGGTAAAATTTTGTATATTACTTGTATCTGCATTACTGCAGGTTAAGTTTTCTTAGATTGGAATCATTTCACAATATGGGAAAATCAGGTTACTTGCAATAACTCAGAAAAATCAAATGCAGTTAAGGAAGAAGAAAAACCTAAGAAAATGTATATTACATAGAAGACATGCTATCTTTCTCATTCACTGTTACAAAATATGTGCTTATTTGTGGGTGTGTAATATATAGATTTTGTTAGCAATTTATGTTTTAAATAGCAACCAACTGGTCATGAATGTGTTGTGAAATCAGTCAATCTTTAGGTTAGAAAAAATGCTGAGAATGAAGAACAATTTGGATGGAAGTTGCAAGCTACTAAACTATATGATTTGTGTACATAGGCCATATATATTCTCATATTAACATTTAAATTAGATGAGATTCCTTTCAAATAGATTGTGGAAATATACATTTCCAGTTATGAAGGCCCTCAAACCGGGGATGCTTGGGAAAAGGAATGAATGCTATAGTAAACTTTATTATTGAAATGTGAACATACCTAATCTCTACCTCAACAGACTCTTAAATAGTTCAGGGGTTAGTTTAGGACCACATAGGAAGTCAACCACAAGTTCAAAAAATAGCTAGAATACTATTCTACAAAATTATTTAAATCCTAGAGCTTTTTATTTTTTACCTTAACTTAGTAGACATAATAATTTCTACTCTGGGGACTGGCTGAACACTGCAAGTGCCATTCTTTCTGAAGGTTTCAACTTGTAAAATACATGCAGAAGGAAAACAGAGGGTATTGAAAGAAGTAAGACCTGTGCACTGCCTAAATAAATTGATCTACTATTTAAGATGGAAAACTCCAAAAAGAATAAGTTGTAGTTCCAGTAGCTTAAAATAAAGTTGAGTTATTATTGGAGGGGGGAGGGTCTGACTCAAAAAACAAATTCATTTTTTGCTAGGAGTTTGGCACTGTCTCTAGGACAACTTTCACAAAAGTGAGTTCTGCAATACATCGTTTCTGTGATATATTTCACAAAAATAGCATTCCAGAGTAAAATAAGTATTAAAGAAGAAAAAATCTGCTTAATTTTGCTACAATATATCACCAATAGTATATAAAATACTATCATTTAATATGTAATAATTATGTAAGCTATTGGCATATTTTACATTTTTTGTATTAACTCTTCAAAATCCAGTATGTACTTTAAATATGTGTAAAAATATGTATGGGTGTAAATGTATTTTTGCATTTGTTTGGTAATATTGCAATTCATATTACTGAAAAGAGTAATTCTTTAAACAAATGAATTAATGTAGGCATTTTGGAATAATGAAAAGAAAACTTTGTATTAATATGATTTGAGAAGTTGACAGAAGGCAGTAATTAAATGGTGAATATTCTGGATGTGAAAGGAGAAAAGAAAAAGTACACATTGGTGGTTATAGAATAGACAGGGGGATGTGAAGAAGAACAAAGGAAATAGAGAAGCCAAAGAACTCATGGACATGAACTAAGGGGGTGCATTTCTGGAGGTAATGGGGTACTGGGTGGAGGGGGGCAATGGGGGAAAATTGGGACAACTATAAATAAAATATATTAATAAAAAATTTTAAATGTGTCTTATTTTATGGAAAAAACTAAACACACTGTTTGGCTGACCCAATACTTGTGCTTATTTTCTTAAATTAGTTTTCATGTGGTTAAAACAAAACAGTAGTATCTTAAAAATGTACCATCTACTTTATTAAATACCAGAAGACAACCTTCTCTTCTCTATTAAAGTCAGCCAAAGCAAGGAACTTAAGGTGAGAGACTAGGTAAGAGAAACAAGTCCTAATTACATAAATGGTAGATTGGAAATCATCTTCAAATTTAATTAATTGCCAACTCTGTTGTCTTCCCTGGGTTTTTTTCTGGATTGAATTTGACATTTCAGCCCAATATGAATGCAAATGGTAGTAAAGAGGCATTTACATAGTAATGCTCAAAAATGTCACTTTGGCTTGGGCTGAAAAGCAAAATACAGGTACAGGAGAAAGAAACACTAAACTTATATTTATTCTTTGAACCATGGTGCATTTTAGTGAAGATTTAAAAATAAGTCTCATGGTCATCCTCCATTGGTCTATTTGTTTTTCTCTGAGATTATATAGGGAGTGTTAGAATAGGTTTTAATGATGAGAAGCTACTCTAGTTTAACATATCAACATCAGTGGAGCATAACTTGGTTATTAAATACAACTGAAATGTAAAAAAAAAAAAAAAAAAAAAAAAAAAACCTTAGGGGAAGAAAAGAAATAAACATCTAATCCTTAAGTATATATTTCTAGTGAGTCTTTGACAATATGACAGATGATTAGACAAGCTTGATTTCTTTTCAAATATTGAAAACACTCTGCCCCCAACCACTAGTATGATTTTCTTTCTTGTATAAAGTTTTCCACTGTTATAACATATAACTAATTACATGGGTAAATGCAACTATACTTATATACACTGGAGGACATTTTGATAGACTCAAAATCTGCTGTTCGCAACTTGTTACACTGAATGAGCATGACAAGTCATTTTTGCAAACCTCTAGTTTCATAAACATGAGATTCATTTATTATATGTTCAGTTTTGATTAAAATCCTTTGGCTTCTAAAGCAACACTCTTAGCCCACACCATGTTACAGAGAAGATGTGTTCATGGCGTACTATGGTGGATAGAAGGATATCAGGAATTTAGGAAATATGGATTATATATCTGTCTTCATTTATTATTTAGGGCAGGTTTGAAATATTTTAATTTGTTAAAGAATAAGTCCTCAGTTCCCCTTTTCATAATCATCCAGGATTGGTAATTGAACTGGCAATCTTCTGGGGTCATTTAATCCCATGGGAAAATAAGGTATAGTTTGGTCATGTGCATAGCTGACATAGAGTTGGAATGGAAAGAAGGAGATGGATGGATAGGAAGGGAGAAAAAACTTGCCTACTATAGTGGGGATGTTCATTTCACCACTACTAATTCTATACATCATTCTTGCTAATGTCTTATTAGTAAAAACCATACATATAAAGTCATTGACTTCATTTAGATGGAGTCTACATAGTCTTTCTTTTCAATTCTAGGATGTCCATCAATTAATTTTCTTAGAAAATGTTAGTAATAGTACATTAAATGAATATGTGAATTATAAGTTATACCCTTATTTTAAAAATGTTAAATGTTAAACTATGAAAACAATTTTTTAGAATCCAAAAATATATTATTGATTCAATGCCTGGCATTGTGCTAAATGTTATGGGGATAAAAGAAACATAAAATCTATTTGAGTAGATGAAACATAAACAATGAATCAATTAGAAAAACAAAGACTCATCTGGATGGTACACCAAAAAAATCAGTTATACAGGTTGCATCATTGAAACTCTGTGATTAATGAAGAAAATGAAAAGACACAGAAGATAAGAGAAGGTATTTATATTTGAAAAGGTAAATTAAGAAAAACAAACCCACAGAAGTATCTTCAATTTATCTGTCTACATATTTCTTGACTTGCAAATTTGGACTCCTTTTGACATAACTTCAGAGGAAACATTTCCCCTACTCTGCCACTTACATGAGGAGAAAGATTCAGTTCCTCAAAGTTACATGGCAAATATAATAAGACATCTTATAAAATAATTTTAGTCTCCAAAATAAGATTTAAATAATGTATGTTGAGGTAGATAGACATGCTTCACCTCTCTCCACAAACATAAGAAGGAATACAACTACCTCAAAACTAAAAACAACCAGAACCAGCAGAAATATAACTGCATGGGAGTCCATCAAACAAAGATATAAAGAAGTAATACTCATCCAGACAGGTAGGAAGGGGGAAGCTGGAGCTGAGGGGATGAGGTATGGCTGTGGTGGCAGTGACGGTGGCAGTGGCAGTAAGATAGTGGCTGTGGCCAGCCAGCAGAAAGTGCAGTCACACATTATAAAAGTTGGGAGGGACACCCAGAGAGTGATCCCAGTCCCAGGCCAGGCTGCACAGCTCATGGTTCCAGCACAAGGATAATAAAGCTTCATTGCTTCTGACTGTGAAAACCAGTTGGGGTTGAGGTGGTGGAAGAAACTGTTCATCTCTTAGCAGAGTCTGTTTGTTTATAGGGTCTCTATAGCTCTAGAATGTCTGCAAACTCACCCATTCTGGGAAACACAACCACAGCACTGGCTTAGAGGTGTGCTGGTCCTATATGGAAAACGGGAGAAGCACCTTGAAAAGGGGTGAGTGCTGAGAAACAGCTTTGTTCTATCTCAAACCCCTTCCCCACACACACTGCCACAATGTGGTGAAATGGGTCACCCTGCACTGATGAATACCTAAGGCTCTGTCCCTTACAACATAACAGGAGCAACAGCTTTATCTAAGCCACAAAAGCAAACACAGGAGGTTGTCAAGTTGAGGAGACAGAAGTACGGCCCAAAAGAGGGAGCAGATCAAGGTGCCAGTGGAAGAACTAAGCGATGAGGAGATAGCTAACCTAACAAAGAGATAACCCACCTAACAGATACAGGGTTTCAAAACACTGGTGATAACGATGCTCACAGAATTGACAAACATGTTTGAGTACAACAAATGCATAAGGGAATAAATAACGGCTATGCTAAGTGAAAAAATGGAAAATCCACATGAAACCAATGGTGAAGGGAAGGAAACAGGGATTCAAATAAATAATTTGGAACATAAGGAAGAAAAAAACAGTCAGCCAGTAGAGGGTAAAGAAACGAGAATTCAAAGAAACAAAAATTCTAAAAAACAAGGAACCCCTGGGACAACTTTAAATGTACCAACATCTGATCATAATGGTGTCAGAAGAACAAGGGAAGGACAAGAATTTGATGACTTATGTGAAAAGATAATGAAGAAAACTTCCTTAATTTGGGGAAGGAAATAAACATACAAGTCCAGGAAGCACAGAGTTCAAACAAGCTAGACCCAAAGAGAACCACACCAAGGCACACATAATTAAAATTAAAGATAAAGAGAGAATCTTAAAAGCAGCAAGAGAAAGGCTGAGAGTTACCTACAAAGGAGTTCCCATAAAACTATCAGCAGATTTTTCAAAAGAAACTTTGCAGGCAAGAATGGCCTGGCAAAAGGTATTCAAAGTGATGAAAAGTAGGGACCTACAACCTAGATTACTTTATCCAGCAAAACTATCATTCAAAATGGAAGAGCAGATAAAGTGCTTCCCAGACAAGGTAAAGCTAAAGGAGTTCATCATCACTAAGCCATTATTATATAGAAGGTTAAAGGGATTTATTTAAGAAAAAGAAGATCAAAGCTATGAACATTAAAATGACAACAAACTCACAACTATCAACAACAGAACCTAAAAAAATAAAAACAAAAACAAACAGCATATAACCAGAATAGGAACAGAATCACAGATATGGGGATTATTTGGAAGGTTATCAGCTGGGAGGGGGAGAGGGGAGAGATAGAGAAATGGTGCAGGGAGTAAGAAGCATAGGCAAGGGGGAGTGGCTGTTAACAATAGTATAGGAGAGGATGAAGCCAAAGAACTTACATGCGTGTCCCATGAACATGAATTAAGGGGGTGGAATTGCTAGAGGGAAGGGGTACTGCACAGTGGAGAGCAAAGGAAAAATAATTGAGACAGCTATAACAGCATAATCAATAAAGTATACTTAAAATAAAGAATATATGTTGAATAATATAAAAATTCATTATTCTCTTTCTCTCTTTGTGAAAACTAATTTTCAGGACTTCTGATGGTTCATAATAAGTATACATCTACGTATGTTCTCTCAGGATTAAGCCATCTGGGAAACTTGCATATGTTCTTGGGAAACTGTATCTCAGCTGTAGTCCTGTTTTTCTATAACCTACATTTTTTAGTTATAATTTCTAAGCTATTCAGCATATTGCCTAATGGTTTTGAAAATACACTTGGCATGACAACTAGGTGGCTGAGTGAGGCTGTGAACAAAATGCTGCCAAATTAACTCCATTTAAACTTAAACAACAACAACAAAAAAGGAGCGACATTTTTAGTGTTTAGTATTGGAAGACACTTTTGAATTCTAGTTAAGTGTAAGGCATCAGATGAACTGTCACAACTTCTGGAGGTGACATCTGGGCTTTGATGTTTGCAGAGAGCCACCTAGATGATTCTAAAGTGCAGCCAGGATGGAGATCATGGTTCTAGCTCCATATTCTTCCCAGTGCATGAATTCCTGTTATAATATCCATGATAAATAATCTTTCACTTGTTGTTGCAGTTGTAGTATTTTTACATAGCTTTATTGATATGAAATTTACATATAATAAAATGTACCAATGATTAATAATGTTTGATGGATTTTGACAAATAAATGCAGTTCTGTACCCATCTCCAAAATCATGAAACAGGCTATTTGTATAATGACCCAAATGCCTCCAGTGCTCCTTTGCAGTGTGTTCCCTACAGTCTTCCTTGGTTCTTAAAACCATTTCATTGGTCTATTTTCCATGGAACTGACTTGTGAAACCACCTTAGCCAGAAGTTTTCCTTGTAGGAAGATTATTAACTATGAATTCAAGTTACTTAAATAGCTATAGAGCTATTTAAATTCAATAGATCTTTTTAAATGAACTCAGGTAGCTTGTGTCTTTCAAGGAATTTGTTAATTTCATCTATGATTTTGAATTTATGAATACAAGTTATTTTTTATAACATTTCTGTATTGTTCTTTTTTTTTTTAATTTTATTGTTGTTGTATTACATCCATCCCCTTTTTGCTCCCCTCTGTCCCCCCACCCACCCACCCATTCCCCCCAAAGTCAATCCCACCTGTTGTCCATGTCCATGGTTCCTTTATACTAGGTTCTTGTCTAAGCTGCTCCCCATCTTTGCCTCTACCTCTCCATCCCCCCTACCCCGTTCCCCTGACCACTGAAGGCCTATTCCTTGTGTTCATATACTTGGTTCTGTGTTGGTTGTTGTTAGTTTTGTTCATTATTGTCCCATAAGAGGTGAGATCATATGATATTTGTCCTTCACTGACTGGCTTATTTCACTAAGCATAATAGTCTCCAGTTCCATCCATGTTGTTGCAAAGGGTACAAGTTCCTTCTTTCTTTCTGCTACATAGAATTCCATTGTGTATATGTACCAAAGTTTTTTGATCCAATCATCCATTGATGGGCACTTAGGCTGTTTCCAGTACTTGGCTATTGTAAATAGTGCCGCTATGAACATAGGTGTGCATAGGTTCTTATGAATTGGTGT
>PVIW01012532.1:0-31596 GCA_004026585.1 Noctilio leporinus
TTTTAGAAAGAGGGGAAGGGAGAGAGGTAGAGAGGGAGAGAGATATCAATGTATGGCTGCCTTTCACCTGCCTCCAGCCACAGACCTGACTGGAGACCTGGTTTGCAACCTGGTTATGTGCCCTGGCTGGGGAATCGAACCTGCGACCTTTGGGTTCACAGGCCGGCGCCTTTATCCACTGTGCTACCAGCCAGGGCTTATTCTTGACTTTTTAAGGGCTGTTCTATAATAAGACTATATTCTATCTTACTGTTAAAATTGAATTAAATATGCTTTAGAATTTCTGAAGATAGTCTTTGGGATCTTTAAGTGTAAATTTTGACATAATAACTGCTAATAAAATTTAATTGAAACTTTTAATTTAATTTTATTATTATTTTTAATTTTTTAAATTTAATTTTATTGTTGTTGTATTACATTCATCTCATTCCCCTCCCTTCTGAAACAGTGTTTTATATAAAGTTTATTCCAAGGCTGTTTTTGGCTCAGTTAGGGCAATATAATCTTATAACGTAAAATAAATATGCTTTTCTTTCTTTTTTTTTAGGTATTATTTTGTAAGGTAGTTGGGAAAATTATAAAATAAGAGAGCCTTTCTAAACCTTAAGAAAATCATCAACATTGAAAATAATTTTGTTTTGGTTGCCCAAAATAATTTCTTCAAAGAATAATTTATTCAGTTAGTAAGTATTTGGTAAGCAACTACTTTGTGCTGGGTATGGTTCCAGGCGCTGTAGAAGCAACAGAGAACAGTATAAACAGTATAGACACAGTCACTGCCCTTGCGATAATACATTTTTTCCTTGTTTTTGTTTATATATGTAGTGGTTGCCTTTGTTGTAAGTGGATGGATTCTTTCTTCCTTGGAAGTAGGTAAATGAATAGAAAGGTCACAGAATATTCCTGGTAAGATCTCTGATTTTATACTTTTTTGGTCTTGTGTAATGGAATTAAATATACCTTTTAATTCAGGAACAATGAGAGAGAGAGAGAGAGAGAGAGAGAGACAGACAGACAGACAGACAGACAGACAGACATTGATTGGTTGCCTCTCCTGCATCCTGACCGGGGACTAAGTTTACAATCCAGGCAAGCATCCTGTATAAGACTCAAACCGGTGACATTTAGCTTTTTATTTAGCTTTTTGCTTTTCAGGACGGTGTCCAACCAGCTGAGCCACACTGGTCAGGGCAGTATGGTCACTCTTGAGATAATTAACTGAGAGCATTGTTCAAAAATTTTTTTTCTTGGGAATTTTGATGATTCAGGGCATATAAAATACCAGTGAAATTTTCAGCACAAAATATCTAGGTCTTGTTGCGTTTGTTCTCTGAAAAGAGGAAGACTTCCCCCTTGAAGGAGTCGTTTTAAGGTAGGTATCATTTCTTGTGCTAAGAAGTATTTTAGTGGGCATTTAGATGAACATAAATCCTCACAACCACCCTAAGGAAAAGTATTGCGATTATCCCCGGCTTTTAGGTGTAATAGTAATAGATCACGGATGATGAACTGGAGGCTTGGAAAGATTAAGGGGACAACATACGGACTATTTCCCCTAGTGAGGGACTCTCAGGAGTAAACTGATCCCTATTAGTAGAATTCTCCCCTAGACAGGATGAGGAAACCTCCAGTGATGCTTCTAGAAGTTAAGTTTTCCTGGGAGGAAAAGAGGGGATAGGCTGATGCAAAACTCCATTTTGTAGGTAAGGAACCTAAAGCACAGAGAGGTAAGTAATCTCTCCAAGGTCACACAAGTTAGTAAGGGAAGCCAGAATTTGCCCACAGGGTTATGTGAGTTCAAAGGCTAAGCTTTTCCCACTTTCCCAAAAGAACTCCCTTGAGATGTAGCAATGAGCAATTCCTAAAAGATAGGACTTCTGAAAGGCAACCGCCAGAAATGTTTCATTCATTGGACTGCTTTCCCTGCCATTCTTATGTGTATCTGTCCACTTTCCTGTCATGTTCAAGGCTATTTGCTTCTCTTCATTTTCAACTATTTCCCTCCTCTTGTGAGCTCCTCTGTCAGGGCAGAGGGAAGAGGTAACTTTGGGGAAATGTACTATTGGGGATATGGTTAAACAACTGGCTAACATGACATTTTGTACAGTTTTGTCTGCCTGAATTATCTGGAACCCACATTAGTTTTATTAATTGGCCCTGTGCTGGGTTTAGTAAGACGTCACACACAGGACACAGGGACTTTATCAGATGTAAGTCATCCTTTAAACTCACGCCCCTAAGATTATGGCCATTCAGTTAATGATTGCTCAAAAATTAATGATGGTCACAGGCAACTGACTCACCAAACTTTGGTTTTCTAGGGAGGACCATGAACTCTCAAGGTTTAAGCTCCTCCTGAGGCTATCTGGACTCACCCAATCTGGCGCCTGAGCCAGGGAGGGAACATCCTGGACAGATGCTCTGGTCCTCTGCTGCAAGCCAAGCAGTGATAGGACTCTTCACCTCTCTAGGCCTGGGACAAGCAGGACTTGTTAGAAATCTTTCTCCATTGAACCAAAACCAGTGTCTTCTGCCTTTCCCTTTTCTGCTCCTCCACTACCCAGTCATTTAAATGGATAACAGAAAACTTCATTTTTCAACCAAGTAAAAAAGTAAGACATTACTAATATGATGAAGACTCTGCACCAATTACCAGTCACACTCCTTCTCTCCCCACCCCATCTATCTGCTTATGTAGTTTGGACTATGGGATCCCAATGTGAGAGACACTGGTGGAAGCATATATAGTGCAGTGACTAATAGAAGAAAGTGGTAGGCATAGACTATATTTACAAACAGTGTCTATAAACTGCTTAATTTTGGGCAAACTTTCCCAACCGTTCTAAGCTCCATTTCCTTGTCTGTAAAATGGGAATAATAATCACATTTATTGCAAGAGCTGTTGTGGGGATTAAACTCTAAAATCACTTAGCACTTGGCATTTAAAGTAGCTGTTACAAGTGTTTTTTCTTCCTCCACCTCCTGGACGGGGAAATGGGACTCGAAGCGGTTGAAGAGGTTGGTTGGGGGGTCACAGCTAGTTAACAACACAGCGGAAACCTCATCCCAGATCCCTTCCTGCTCCCCACGGTTTTCGTTGGTGGCCCCGGCCGCAGCGGCAGCCATCGGTTTTGCCTCTGCAGAAGAAAAGTTCACCCCTCATCCAAACTGCCCACTCGGGGAAGCCTCTACCAATTACCGAGAATCTCTACAGAGGGCTCGGGTCTTGGCTTTTTGCCATTTAGGAAAGGGGCGGGGAGCAGATGGAACACTGTCTTCTTAGGAGTAATTAAAGGTTCGAGGCAGTTCTGGGTGTTGCCCAGGCCTGGAGGAACTCTTGGTCCTAGAGTTCCTGTTATTTGCATTCCAATAAGGCCACTTCATTCGGCCCACCCGGCCCTCCGGCGCCTGGGGCAAGCAAAGCTCTGTGGCTCTGGCACCTGGAGCTGGGAAAGCGCGGAGGCGCGCGGGAGGGGACAGGTTGCGAAAAAGCGCGCGGGGCCAGGTGGTTTGGGGCGGGGCCCGGGAGCAGGAAGACCGCAGGGGCCGGACCTAGGGGCGTGGCCTCCCGCAGGTGAGGCGAGAGGCTAAGGTTTCACTGAAACTTAGCTGGCTCTGGGGAGGAACGCAGAGGCTGCAATTAGGGGCAGGTCAGAGGGTGGCTTTCCGAGCGGCGAGCGGAGATCTGAGTTTTGGGTCACGGGCGGCGAGTTCCCCGCCCGGCGGGCGACTGGACTGCTGAAAGGATGAGAGGGCGGAACGCGGTGTGGCTGCTGGGGGGCACCATCCTGCTGGCGGCCTCTGTCTCCAGCAATCACACCATCCAAGGTGAGCAACTTAGCCGAGGCGGGCTAGTGCTGCTAAGGAGCTGGGATCCGGGCACCAGGAGCAGGTGTTGGAAGCGCGGCAGGTGCGTGACGGGTGTTCCGCCACCGCCAACCACCTCCTTCTTTTATATTCCTCAACCTTGTCTCGGTGGCTTTGATGGGGGGGTCCCAGTGCCCCGAGAGCGACCGAATGGGACAACCAGGAGAGGCTGAAGTCCGTGGTGGAGCAGGGGAGGAAACTGAGTGCTCGAGTCTAAAGGGTACCCAGGGGGCTCAGCCTCCCTTCCCGTGGGTTGGCTTCTTTGTAAACACTAAGTCATTAAAGGAGCTTTCCGCACACCCTGGCGACTTCCTCCGGGACAGTCCCATGGGACCCCTGGAGTTAGCGAATTGGTGGCTTGGGGTGGGGCGGAGTGGGTAGAAGCCGCAGCCTCGAACCTTCTGCCTCACTTCTTTTTGCAACACCTTCAGCCTTTGGAGCTCCCTCTTTGCGATCGGGGTCCCCGGGGCCACAGCGGCTCTGGCATGGTGGATGGCCCGGAACGAAGTCAGGGCCGGATCCCCGTGGGTTCCCCGGGTAACCGGCGCTCAGCTTCAAGTTTGTTAAGCCAGTTGGGCTTCTTGCAAATTTACGAGTGGAACTTCTTGAACCTTGACTTTATTTGACCAAGTGACCTCAGGGCCTTGGCTTTCGGATCACTTCCATTCCACATCGAGCTTACAGTGGCTGTCAGGTCGGAGGCTGCCAGCCCCAGAAACTGATGCATGAGAGCCAACCCGGCTGCCGGGTTGCGCGGGTGTGCTGCCTTGGGTGTGCTCCCGTTGTCCCGCCTGGGGTGGAATCTCTGGGGCCCAGCAGGCCGCCGAGGATGTGGGCGGTGGGACTGTGCTGCTAACCGATCCCGGCTGCTTGGGGCTGACCCGGGAACCTTCAAAGGGAGGTTTTTATTTCCCTGGGAAATTTGCAGATCTGCTGTAAAAGACAGCGTCTCGCATTTAACCTCTTCATAAAGACATTGCAAAAGAACAAATCACTATGAATTTGAATTAGATGGAAGAAAGTGATTCTTTTACCTACCTCTGGAATTTATAGAAAAGCACGTTATGTTGTGTACTTGAAAACTGCTGCATTGTATACATTTTGTCATTATCATTTATTCGTTTCCAGAATGATTGAAAATGATGAACACGTATTCATTTACCATTGTCTTTTAAAGTTAGACACCTAGACTTCAGGAGCTAAATTTAGAGTGTGCAAACATTTTGGAAAGTGGGTGCAGATGATTCAGTGATTATGTGTTCAGACAGGCCCTGTAGGAAGTTTGCTCTGAAAAACGGTTTGTTCTTGTTGGCAAACGGACTGGGCTGAGAATGGGGAATTCCTGGAGTATAAGGCGAAGTTAATTGAACAACAACAATAAAATCAAGTTACTTGTTAACCAGAACTATTTAATATTGCACTTTGGGTGTTTTCTTTTTCCTCTGCATGCTTTTATTCTTTTGTGGGGTAACTTTCCTCCCAACTCAAAAACAAATTGATTTTGATTAAGAAATAGAGTATCACCAATGTTCTTCTGCCCCTCAGCCCATGCCATGGCTCATCCCCTTTTAATTGACCTTTATGCTTTCTCCTCAGCTTGCTTCAGGACAGGTAACAGCTTTGACTTTCTTTCCCAAAGGTGCAGCCTAGATAGAGTACAACCTTGTTATTTTACAGAGGCAGCCCACTGAATTAATGGGGCACAAAGGTGCAAGGAAAATACTCCAGGCTTTGCTTTCTTTTCTGTCACAACAGTAATTGATAATTATTTATGTATTGTTTAATCTGCCTCCCCATTGGATTGTGAAATCTGGAGACCAGGGGCCCTCTGGTCACCTGCATTGCCATGGTCCAGCAAAGCACAGTCATTACCTAAAGGACCTCAGTAAATAGTAAATGAAGAATGAAGTGAGGGGACTTGCCCAGAGTGATCTGGTGGGTTGATTGATGGCAGTTAGGCATTTAAATCTGCTTCTTCTTCTTGTTTTTAAAAAAATTTTTATTTATTATTTCCAGAGAGAGAGGAAGGAAGAGAGGCAGAGAGGGAGAGAAACATCAATGTATGGTTGCCTTTCACCTGCCTCCAGCCACGGACCTGGCTGGAGACCTGGCTTGCATCCTGGTTATGTTCCCTGGCTGGGGAATCAAACCAGCGACCTTTGGGTTTGCAGGCCGGCGCCTTATCCACTGTGCTACCAGCCAGGGCTAAATCTGCTTCTTTTAGGCACTTGTTACTTTTCTACCATGTCACAAACCTGGGAGTTCTTCTATGGTATAGTCCTTCCGTTTTTCTTTCGGAGGCTGAAGTTTCTGTTCTCTTTGCTATTGACTTTTAATGATACAAATAATAGGCAATCACTATAGAGCAAAAATGAGAGAGAGAAAAAAAGGAAGAGTTCAATTAAGTCACCCTCAGTCCAAGTAACCAACCCACTACTCTCATTTTGGTACAGTTCCTTTCCCATGCTTTCATGTGTCTATGCAAAATAATGTATTCATGAATATAGAAAACCTTTTTGTACCTGTTTGAGATTTGTACATGTCAATAGTATGTCAGTAATTATAAAACATTTTTAAAAAGGATTTTATTTCTTTTCAGAGGGAAGAAAGGAGGGAGAAAGAGAGAGAAACATCAGTTGGTTACCTCTCATACTCCCTAGCTGGGAGTCTGGCCCACAACCCAGGCATGTACCCTGACTGGGAATCTAACTGGGAATTTTGGTTCACAGGTGGGCAGGCGCTCAATCTGCTGAGCCACATCTTTTTTTAAAAAAGAGTTTATTTATTATTTTTAGAGAGGGAAGGGAGAGAGGCAGAGAGGGAAAGAGACATCGATGTATGGTTGCCTTTCACCTGCCTCCAGCTATAGACCTGACTGGAGACCTGGCTTGCAACCTGGTTATGTGCTCTGGCTGGGAATTGAACCAGTGACCTTTGGGTTTGGAGGCCAGCACCTTATCCACTGTGCTACCAGCCAGGGCTGAGCCACATTTTTAAATTGGTCCTCTGTTGCTAGACAAATGGAATATTTCCAATATATTGTAATAAGAGGGAACATTATGATGAATGTGAAGATGGGATTTTTAATTTGTGTTGGTTCCCTAGCTTGCCTTGCAGTTACTAATTAACCTTGATAGGAGATGTTTTAGTGAAGTCTGTGTTTGACTTTCTTAAGGTTTTATGAGCTGGGAAAATGTTGAGAGGAAAACAGTTTATCCTGAAAGAACTCATAAGAATTTACAAAAATGTATCTAGGAAGAGAGACTCAGCAGCCAAAACTATTTTTCAGTCTTTGCTCCCCAAGTTTGAGAAAAAAAGATTTGGAGTGAGGAGATAGTAGGGAAACGGACACAAGAGAAGGGCTAGCAACAATAAAGTATTTGATTTATACTTGGTTCAGTGAGGAGTGCTTAAAATAACAACAATAATAAAACCCAAGTGCTTGGAAAGTTGTTTTACGTGCATTTTATTTTTTCAAAATTATACAAGTCGGAAGTTATAAAAAGTGAGAATCCCTCATTTTCTTACCTTTCCACGCACTTCTCTATGCACAAATACATATATTGTAAAAATAGAAAGATGATATCGTATATGCTGGCCTATAATTTATTTAACCTAATAAGTTGGACAGTGTAGAAATCTGTCCATACTTTTTAGTTTTTAAAAAGGAGGAATTATTTTTTAAAGGTTTTGTTTATTTTATTTTTAGAGACAGGAAGGGAGGGGGAAAAGGGAAAGAAACATCAATGTTTGGTTGCCCCTCATACACACCCCAGTTGGGGGCCTGGTGCTTAGCCCAGGCACTGCCCTGACTGGGGATCAACCAGAGACCCTTTGATTCACAGGCTGGCACTCAGCCCACTGAGCCACATTAGCCGGGTCCATACTTTTTTTTTTTTTTAATCAAGTTTTTAATGTGTAAATCTGAATTATGTCAATGAAACGTACTTACCTACATCAATTTCTTAGGTCAAAGTTGAGGCTAAATTCACTTTTATTATTGTTTATTCTATTAGATTTCCCAATTTTTCCCTCTTTGCCTTCTTCCATCCAGCCTATACCTGCTCCCACAGTCCACCCCCATATCTTTGTTCATGTCTATTCATTCATACATATTCTTTGACTAGTCCCTTTCCCTTACTACTACCCCGTCCTTCCCTCCCCCCTTTCCTCTGACAACTGTCAGTCTGTTTTCTGTTTCCATGTCTCTGGTTTTGTTTTGCTTGTTTGTATATTTTGTTCATTAGATTCCTCTTATAAATGAGTCATATGGTATTTGTCTTCCACTGACTGGCTTATTTCACTTAGCATAATATTCTCCAGTTCCATCCATGCTATCACAGATGATAGGAATTCCTTCTTTCGTTCTGTGGCATGGTATTCTGTTGTATAAATGTACCTCAATTTTTAATCCATTCATCTACCAATGGGAATTTAGGCTGTTTCCAACACTTGGCTATTGTATATAGTGCTATGAACATAGGGGTACATAAGTTCCTTTAAATTGGTGTTTTGGGAGCTAAGTTAGCTTTTTTTTTTTCTTTCAATAGATGACATTTATTATCTATGAAACCAAGCACTTAAAATACATTAGTAAGTTTTAAGTATCACCATAGTCTGATTTAAAATCCTTATATTTAAACAGAAAACATCAAGGCTTTGATTTATTTTGTGCTAAATAATTTTTTAAATTTGTAGCTTTGGTGCATTTTATTATAAAAAACTGGTACTTGTATTCATAAACTAACTCAAAATTCGTCATACATTTACTTCATTTTTAAAAAAAAAGATTTTATTTATTATTTTCAGAGAGGGGAAGGGAGAGAGGCAGAGAGGGAGAGAGACATCAATGTATGGTTGCGTTTCAACTGCCTCCAGCTGCAGACCTGGCTGGAGACCTGGCTTGCAACCCGGTTATGTGCCTTTGCTGGGAATCGAACCAGTACTTCATTTTTTGGCTTGACTTTCTAGTAAATCTTTAGCTTCATTGAATTTGATTGGTATATAAGGAGATCCTCCCTTGTACAAGTGATTTAAAAGCATAATTTCAAAGCCCTGGCAAGTGGCACAGTGGATAAGGCATGGGCCTGTGAACCCAAAGATCGCTGGTTCGGTTCCCAGCAGGGCAACATAACTAGGATGCATGCCAAGTTTCCAGCCAGGTCTGTAGCTGGAGGCAGGTGAAAGGCAACCATACATTGATGTTTCTCTCCCTCTCTTCCTCTATCCTTTCCCGTATCTCTGAAAAATAATAAATAAAGTATTTTTTAAAAAGGACACAAATATTATCTTCAAGAAAAAAAAAAAAAAGCATAATTTGTCAGTGAGAATCTCTTATTTTCCCTTTAGTGGCAGTAGAAATTATACCCAGTATGACACTGCTTCCCATTTTGTTGTTGTGGTTCAGATCCACCTGTGTAATAGCCCCCATGGAAGGCAGATTTTGGTAGACTTTGAAAGCCTTGTTTGAGTTGAGGCTTCATGTGCTTCATTACTTGCAAAATATAATAGCCTACAGTTCTTGCAGCAGCAACGGTCAGTCCAACTGCTCACCCTGTACTGGCCATAGTTTCTGCCCCACTACACTCCCCTACCTTCACTGCGACTATGGTTCATCCCAGCCCCTGAGGCCCCAGATACCAATTCCACACCTCTACCCAAATGCAAGGTCAGCCACCACTAGCAGGGATAAATGTCCAGACACAGGTGCCCCAGGAAACATGGCTGTGGTGGCCTGTCCATACTTCTATAGGGGAATATAAAGGTCATAATGTAATGAACTGTAGTCATGCACCACTTAATGATGGGGACACTATGAGAAAACTGTCAGGAGGCCATTACATCATTGTTCAAACATCATAAAGGGCACTTACACAAGCCTAAATGGCGTACATAGCCTACTGCATACCTAGGCTATCTGGTACAATGTTTCTAATGTTCCTAGCCTACTAGACTATACAGCATGTTTCTGTACAGAACAACATGAGATTAAATCAAGAACAAGAGAAAAGGATGCAATCAAGAGAAGCAGTAAACAAAATATATATGGCTGCTGCTGGTGTAACACAGCATACTATTTTACGGCAAACTTAAAATAAGTAGACATGCTCTAAAATTGCAAAAAGGCTGATATAGTAAATTCATAAACTAGCAACATAGTCATTTATTAGCATTATCAAGTAATAGGTACTATACGTAATTCCATGTGCTATACTTTTATATGACTGGCAGGGCAGTAGGTTTCTTTACACCAGCTCACCATACACATGTGAGCAATGCATTGAATTATGAGGCGATAGGAATTTTTAATCTTGGTTACAGTCTTGTGGGACCTCCAGTTGCAGAGCTGGCTGGAAACCTGGCTTGCAACCTGCTTCCTTCATTTTACAAAGCAAGTTATCTAACTTTAAAAATAGAAATACTGAAGGAAAAAAAATGGGTTTTCCTGGTGACAATTTAAAAATCCTGGTGGTTCTTGTCCTGCAGAAATACAGGCTAATTCATTGAATTGGTCTCTGGTGGGCTGATTCTAGGGATGTCCTAGCTCTTCAGATGACAAGTTTCTCAGAACACCAATCCTCTATTCACAGTTAACCAGCTTCGCCACACCCCTCTCTGGAGAGCCCCTGAACATTTTTTTTTTTTTTCTTTTGTCAATGTGTGGTTGCCTTTCACCTGCCTCCAGCTAAGGACCTGGCTGGAGACCCGGCTTACAACCTGGTTATGTGCCCTGACTGGCAATCAAACCAGCGAATTTTGGGGTTCGCAGGCTGGCGCCTTATACACTGTGCTACCAGCCAGGGCTCAGTGAACAATTTTGAGGTAAAGAATTTACAGGATTCTCTTAACCTCTGAAAGCCTTCTGGAACTTGTTATTAATACAAATAAATATATAAATTGTTTTGGAGGGGCTTACTTAAAGAGGGTGATTTTGAAATGGTAAGCCTTTACATTTAGAATATTCTGTTTGAGAAAATGTGTGGAGCCAGCTCAGGTTTTGTTAGTCTGCCTGGATTCCATCGTGTATCCTCGGATCAGGGCCTTGGGTCAGGACTTGAATGCTAGAACCACAGATTCTAGAAATGGACTAGTTGGGGTTGAATCTCGACTCTCCTACCTAACAGCTGTTCCACCTTGGGAAAGTTGCTCATTTTCTGGGCTTCAGATTCTGCATCCGTAACATGGGGATCTAATAAGAGCCCCCACACTACAAGACTGTCAAAGTGAAATAAGTTAATGCATGTGAAATGTTGAAAGCAATGCTGGACACATGATACGAGGTGAGCCCATATTAAGCGTTAGTGCCCCCTTTTTCCCAGCTGCTCAGCTCTTCCGAGGAAGCTAAGGCTGCATTGCATTGGGGTGAGGCCCTCACTTTACCTGGAGACTAGTCCTGCACCAGGCTGTGCTTGCCACACCATGGCCGCTGCCCGGGAGCTCAGCTGTGTTTCATGGCCCTTATCCTACCTGACCATGAGGTGATGAGGTGACCGTGAAGCAGGATAAGATCAACGCTGTCATTAGAGTAGTTGGTGTAAATGTTGACCCTTTCTGGCCAGGCCTGTTTGCGAAGGCTCTGGCCAATATCAACATTGGGAGTGGGTCTGCAGTGTAGGGGCTGCTGGTCCTGCCCAGCAGGAGGTCCTGATCCCCTGTCCTAACTGCTCCACCACCCAGTTGAGGAGAACATGGAAACAAAGAAGGAAGAATCCGAGGAGTCTAATGACACGGGCTTTGGTTTTTTTTACTAAAGCTCTTTTGTAAGAAATTCAATAAAAAAGCTGAAGTCTGAAAACAGGAAAAAACGTTAGCATTGCCCAGACCGCTGTGGCTCAGTTGGCGGGGCGTCATCAGCAGAGCAAAAGGCTGCAGACTCCGTTCCGGCCAGGGCGCATGCCTGGTTTGCGGGCCTGGATTGCCAGCTGTTTCCGGAGAGGCAACTGATTATGCTTCTCTCCCCTTTATTCTCCTCCCTTCTCCTCTCTAAAAACAAATAAAATCTTAAAAAAGAAGTTAGTGTTTACTGGTAGTCAGGTGGTTTATTTTGTAGAGCTGGGCTCCTGTAACCCCCTGCTGGTGTCTCCGTGGGTTGGTCCGAACGGACCAGGCCAGGGCCCTAAAGAAGTGGGTAGACAGCTGTGCACCTCGATTCTCCCTTAGTGCCTTCACTGGCGTGGCCCGCTGAGCTTTGCCCTCCATTGCAGGTGTGTGAAACACCTCGTTTATGTTCACAGCCATGCCAAGGGCTTGAGGGGGCCATAGAAGAATTAGGACACAGCCCTAGAATTTAAGAAACTTACAATCTTATGGAGGGACCACTACCATTTGGGTATCTGGACTGAGTTCCATGGACAGACTCTACTGTAAATACATTGGTATTATTCCCCTGGGTTGCATCACAATTAGTCACTCTGTTACCTGGTTTTGAAAAACATGTAAGTGGTTCATGAAATCAATGTAGAGGGTGGTGGCTGGCTTTTTATGAGAATGGAATAGAATACAATAGTGTCTATTGTACAAAAGTACCAACGCCTTGGCTGGTGGCACAATGGATAAGGCGCCGGCCTGTGAACCCAAAGGTAGCTGGTTTGATTCCCAGCCAGGGCACATAACCAGGTTGCAAGCCAGGTCTCCAGCCAGGTTCATAGCTGGAAGCAGGTGAAAGGCAACCAACATTGATGTCTCTCTCCGTCTCTGCCTCTCTCCCTCCCTCTCCCTCTAAAATAATAAATCTTAAAAAAAAAAATCACCAACTTAAAAAAATAAATGAATATAAACAGTTTTTAGTTTACTCATTATTTACTTATTTTTTAAAAGTTTTACTTATTATAAATAAATAAATATAAAGTGCTCATCCACTGTGCCCCCAGCCAGGGTAAAAATAATTTATATTCTTTAAAAAAATTATCAAAGAAATTGGAACATGATGTAGGTCTGTCCTAAATGTACTAGTTTCCTGTGCCATAACAAATTACCAGAAAATGGTGGCTTTAACAACAGAATTTTACTCTTTCGTAGCTGTGAAGTCCAAACTTTTGAAATCAAGCTGTTGTCTCTCTGAGGGTCCAAGGGGAGAATCTGTTCCTGCCTCCTGAGCTTCTGGTGGCAGTTGGCTTTCCTTGGCTTATTTCTCAACATTATTTCGATCTCTGCCTCCCTTTTCACACCCCTTTCTTCTATCTCTTCCCTCTGCCTTTCTCTTATAAAGACACTTGCCATTGGATTTAGGACCCACCTGGATAGTCCAGGATGATCTCATATTAAAATCCTTTGTTACATCTACAAACACCCTTTTTTGACTAATGTAATGATCACAATTCTAGGAATTAGAACTTGGATTTGGACTACCTTTTATTTTTATTTTTAAAAAAGAATTTATTATTTTCAGAGAGAAGGGCAGGGAGGGAGGGTGAAAGGGAGAAAAGCATCAATGCATGGTTGCCTTTCACCTACCTCCAGCTGTGGGGCTTGGCTGGAGACCTGGCTCACAACCTGGTTATGTGCCCTGACTGGGAATTCAACCTGCAACCTTTGGGTTCACAAGCCAGTGCCTATCCACTGAGCCATCAGCCAGGGTGTGGACAGACATACCTTTTAGGAGCCACCTTTCAATCTTTTACACTAAGTAAAAAAATGAGCTATTGATCTTCATACCTTCTAACCCTCTACCCAGGCCAACTACTCATCCTGCTGAACATGGGTGAGAACTAGATGAGGAGAAAGCAGTTACTAAGCATAAAAATGATCCCATAAACTCGGGAGTAGGTTTAACATTCTCCCTGTGGTAGACCTACTGTGGTATACTTTGCCCTATTTTCTCTGCATGGTAGAAGGCTTGCTCTTCCCCAGAATTGAAGCGAGATTCTTCAGTGGTCTCAAATTGTCCCTCATTTTCTTCTGCAGGTCCATGAATACATGGTTGGGGTAGGCTGTAGGCTGAATATGTCATTCATTTGTGGTTTCTAAGGTTTAATTCATAATACTGGGGATGAGAGCCTAAGGTGGTCAAGCTTGCTATGTTAAGTTGCTTGAAAGCTAGGACACAAATTTGGGAAATTCTCCTGGAGACCCACATGGAAGTGGAGGAGTCCTTGCCATGGCCGAGGCTGTCCTTGCGGGTGGAGAGGGAATGTCCCTTATGCTCCTGGGAATCTCCCTGTGTTGGGTTTTGGGATAAGGAATAACTGATAGGCCAGGCTGGATCCTATCTCAGCCAGAATGAAATAGCCATTAGGAATTAATGAGTGTAGATAGTTTGTAAAAATCAGTTGAATCTTGTCAGTTTTATTGAAATTCATAGACATCAGTGTTATATTCCACACATACTCCACAACTCTGATTAAAAAAACAAAATACTGAAAAACAAAACAAGGAGATGAAAACCAGGCAGTAGATATCCCACCAATCCAATCACCCAAAGAAAGCCCTTGTAAGCATTTAGTGTATTCCTTATGTCTTTATCTAAAATAGTTTTACTTGAACATAACAGCATTAGAGCTTAAACACTGGTTTTGCTAATGACCCTTCTCTGCCTTGCCTTTCTTGTACAGGAGTCAATAAATCCTCTAAAGGAAGAAGTCTAATTGGTAAGGTTGATGGCTCATCTCACATCCCTGGGAAAGGAATTGCAGTGGAACCAAGCTTTTCTGTGGATGACTTTTCTGCCTCCCTCCTCACTGGAAAACTGACTACTGTCTTTTTTCCAATTGTCTACATGGTTGTATTTGTGGTAGGTTTGCCAAGTAACTGCATGGCCCTGTGGGTCTTTCTTTTCCGAACAAAGAAGAAGCACCCTGCTGTGGTTTACATGGCCAGCCTGGCCTTGGCTGATCTCCTGTCTATCATCTGGTTACCCTTGAAGATTGCCTATCACATACATGGCAACAACTGGATTTATGGGGAATCTCTTTGTAAGGTATTCATTGGTTTTTTCTATGGCAACATGTATTGCTCCATTCTCTTCATGACCTGCCTCAGCGTTCAAAGGTATTGGGTAATCGTGAACCCCATTGTGCACACCAAGAAGAATGCAAATGTTGCCATCGGGATCTCACTGGGAATATGGCTGCTGATTATGGTGGTTACCATCCCCTTGTATGTCGTGAAGCAGACCAGCTACATTTCAGCCCTTAACATCACAACCTGTCATGATGTTTTACCTGAGGATGTGTTGGCAGGGGACATGTTCAATTATTTCCTATCTTTGGTCATTGGAGTCTTTCTGTTCCCAGCCATCCTCATGGCTTCTGCCTATGTGCTAATGATCAGAACACTTCAATCTTCTGCCATCGATGAAAACTCGGGAAAGAAGAGGAAGAGAGCCATCAAACTTATTATCACTGTCCTGGCCATGTACCTAATCTGCTTCACTCCTAGTAACCTTCTGCTTGTTGTGCATTATTTCATGATTAAACACTGGGGCCAGAGCCATGTCTATGCCCTGTACCTCATAGCCCTCTGCCTTTCCACCCTCAACAGCTGCATCGACCCCTTTGTCTATTACTTTGTTTCAGAAGACTTTAGGAATCACGCAAAGAATGCTCTTCTTTGTCGAAGTGTCCGTACAGTAAAGCGGATGCAAGTATCCCTCACATCAAAGAAATTATCCAGGAAATCCAGCTCTTATTCTTCAAGTTCAACCACTATTAAAACCTCCTATTGAGTATTCTAGCTCCTCCCTAGTTTCACAGGAAGAATTGGAGCTTCCTGAATGTTACGGGGATATTTCTGTTGATTCCTAACTAGTTGGGCCTTATCACATACCATGTATATGCCACACCTGTCAGAATTGCTGCAAGTTTTCCTATTTGCTTGAGAAAAACCTGCCAAATTCACAGGAATGTAAGTTTCAGAATTCCTTTACTCAGATGCTTCTAGAAATGGAACTTATAGAAGCAAGAAGCAGACTTTTTAGAAGTCTGGTGGCAAAAAACCCGAAACCCAGTGACTTGCAATAACTGGTCTTGGCATGAAGACCAAGTTCTTGGCTGCAACATTTCTTATACATATGGGGCTAATAACAGTCTTGTTAGGGCTCACGGGCCCTCAGAGATGATCAGTCCAATTGACTGACCAGATGGATAAGGAAACTTTTTAAAGAGGTGAAGGAGCTGCCTAAAGTCAGGCTTTCAACCAATGGCTGCAAGTCAGGATTGGACAGCAGAGTAAATGGTCAGTGGGGTTCTTGTACCGACTCATCAAAATCATGGAGGATCTTGTTTAAAAAAGCAGGCTGGTCAGACTCAGGAAGGAGACCCCAGGAACCTGGGAACAGGGCCCAGGAACCTGTATTTTAACAAGCCTCCTTGGGATGCTCATGCACCAGATTTGTGAACCACTGGGCTGGCTGCTGCTTCCACTTTTGAAAAGAGAGGCAAACAGAATGCTTTGTGTCTCTTATGTTCAGCTTATATTGAAATTGGTTTGCTGACCTACTGGGTCTTTCAATTTCTTTGTTAATCTTGAACTTTTATACATATCATTTTGAGGAACATACAATGAGGATTTTATTTTATTTATTTTTTATTTTTATTTAAAACAATTTTTTTAAAGATTTTATTTCATTATTTTTAGAAAGAGGGGAAGGGAGAGAGGCAGAGAGGGAGAGAAACATCAATGTATGGTTGCCTTTCACCTGCCTCCAGCCACAGACCTGACTGGAGACCTGGTTTGCAACCTGGTTATGTGCCCTGGCTGAGGAATCGAACCTGTGACCTTTGGGTTCACAGGCCGGCACCTTATTCACTGTGCTACCAGCCAGGGCCATACAATGAAGATTTTAAACATGAAAATACAAAAAAATCTTTTTAAGTTTTTTTTTTGTTTTTTTTTTTTTTTAAAAGATTTTTACTATTTTTAGAGAGAAGGGAAGGGAGAGAGGCAGAGAGGGACAGAGACATCAATGTATTTTTGCCTTTCACCTGCCTCCAGCTATGGACCTGGCTGGAGACCTGGCTTGCAACCTAAACTGGTTATATGCCTTGGCTGGGAAACAAACCAGCAACCTCTGGGTTCACAGGCCAGTGCCTTATCCACTGTGCTACCAGTCAGGGCAAAAATACAAATTTTGTGTAAGCTTAAAATGACTTCAGCAAAGTCTTTAGGTAGCCCAAGTTTCAAAACTAGAAATAGAATATACCACTTAGTATTTTAAGAAATTATTTATTGTCAGTTTTTTTCCTTATTAAATATGAAATTATAAAGCCTTCACTGGGTTCAAACCACATCTTTTTTTGAAAAGAAACACTAAAATAGATGTGATTTGCAGTAAAATATCTAAGGGGTACTTGACTCCAAACTGACTTTATACAACTTGTATTTGTGACTTTTTGAAATATTTATTGTATGATTTATAAATATAAATTTTTTAAAAAGATTTTATTCATTATTTTCAGAGAGAGGACAGGAAGGGAGGAAGAAAAGGAGAGAAACATCAATGTATGGTTGCATTTCACCTGCCTCCAGCTGTGGATCTGGCTGGAGACCTGGCTTGCAACCTGGTTATGTGCCCTGGCTGGGGAATTGAACCAGTAACATGAATTTTTTTTACAACTTCTTTCTGAGTTGTGCTGTATGTATGTTTATCTGATTGAGGAAAGGAATGTAAAGAAAAAAGAAAGCAGTGTTATTCTAAGAAGAAATGACATAATACTCACTCCATATTGTTATATACATAGGACTATACTGTACGTATTGCTGTTAATAATTGTTTTTCATTTACTTACATTTCAGAATTCTTTCCATATTTGCATCTATAAGTTGATCTTCATTTTTAAAAGATACAGACTATCTAATATTTTTAATATATTATGATGTATTTAGTCATTTCCCTTCCTATGCGCACCCCCCCCCCCCCAATAAAATGGTGCTACATTGAATATCTGTTTGCAGACATCGTTGTGTTTCTGTAGGATGAGTTCCCAGAAGTAGGATGGCCAGGTCAAAAGTTAGACACCTATTTAAAAATTAAAAATTTTAGTAACTCTTGCCTTTAGTAATTTTTACAAGTATACTGTTACCAAAAAAATGCATTTGCACCTGTTTCCTGAAAGTCTCATCCATACTTGATTCATCAATTTTTTTAAATGTTACCAATCTGATTGGGGAAAAAAAAACAAAAACAAAAAAAACCCCTCATTCTTTTAATTTGTTTTGAAGGAGTGCAGCTTAGTGGCTGGGAGTGCAAGTTCTGAGCTGCCAGGTAGGGCTGGATTCTGACTCCATCATTTTTGTTAACTTAGAGAAGAGACTTCTCTGTGCCTCAGTTTCTTTATTTGTAAAATAAGGATAGTAATATCTCCCTCATTGTGTTACTAGGAGTAAACATTTGGCACATTTATGCACTCACATTTTATGTAGCATTATTGCTATTGTTTTTCTGCCTGCTAACTCGATCTCATTTCTGGTCTTTCCCCTTTCACCTCAGTGCTGGTTGTATTCTGCCTGCCTTCTTGTTTTCTCTTCTTTGAGATTTTTAGCAGGCTTGTGGGAGTTGATCTGGTTGCCTCTCGTATCCAAGCATGTCCCCAACTGGGTAACTGGCCCACAACCCAGGCATGTGTCCTGACCAGAAATGGAACTGGCACCCCGTGTTCACCTTGTGTGAGGACACCCAGCCCACTGAGCTATGATCACAGCAAAAGATGGTGGATACAGGCAGGATACAAGGGAGCAGAAACAAATGGCACACAGGCTGCAGGTGTTTCACAGGGCGATCCGATGGAAAAAACCTTTTTGGCATTTGCCATTTCTTTATTAGTCATTTGCAAAATACATGCCAAAAAAGGTCAAGAAACATATATAAATAAACTATCTTCTTTGCTACCCTCCAAGTAAGAACGAATGTATTAAAATAAGAACAAATATGTATGTGTATAGAAATGCATAAGGGTCAGCTTCTCAATCAATTCATATGATTGTCCACATTTTTAATGAGCAGGTAGTGTTGTTCCAAGTATGGGTAATCCTAGTTTAATCATTACTCTGTTGAAGATGAAGTATTTTTCTTGGTTCAATTTTACCAAGTTTTGAGTCTACATTAAGAAGTATAAAAGAAATGATTTGAGAAGTACAACATAATTTTTTTTTTTTCTGAAGCAAAAGCTTTTCAAATATATTTGCTTCTTATGCCTTTGAGAAATGAGTCATGGAGCCCCTGGTCTACCTGAATTCCATCCCACGGGATTTATAAGGAACTCTGTTCTGAGCAGGGAAGTGCCCTAGATGTGGTTGCCTTTCCCATGTGTTTGCTGTCTTACTGTGGTCTGTCTCATTTTCCTAATCTCAGAGTTCCAATATTCTGCATTCCACTGTCTGTTTACTGAGAGAGTTTGCTCATTTTGGAAGTGAATGTAAATTTGTGTCCCACTGTGCAGGACACATGCTAAACTGACTTGACTGAAATTGTTTTACTGGGCTTTTTTTTTCTATGTTCTGGTTCTTTGCAGCAGGCGTTTCAGACGTAATTAATTTCCTGCTTATCTCAATTTCATAAATTCTGGAACTATAATCTCATCAGTATGCATAGCTCAGTGATTACATCTTTGTTCCTGTAACTTGAAACCTTTGGAGGCCCATGAGAGGAGTGGAATGAATATATCACCAAATCAAAGGTACAATTTGTCACTGCTGACCTCTGGATTCATTGATCAAAATTATGGTCTCATTGATTATAATTATGGGTTTGTGCTAATTTTGATGTCTGAAAAGAGATGTTTCTGATTCCACACTAGTCAAATCATGTCTAGTCCACCCCCCACTTCCAATTCTGAAATTTAAAAAATTAAACAGGCCCATATATTGATTGATGTTTCTCTCCCTCTGCCTCTCTCCCTTCCCCTCTCTCTAAAAATAGTAAGTAAAATCTGAAAATAAAAAAAAATCTGAAAAAAAACCCCAGAACCCTGAGGATCTAATCCTTCATTTTACTCAAGCCTTGAAATTTCACTGAGTTCTTTTTCAATGTAAATAATTGGAGCCACTCTTCGGAAGTGTCTTTTTGTTTTTCTTTCTGGAAATGTCTTTATTTTAAAATTTTTATTCTATATTTTATTTTATTTTTTAAAAGATTTTATTTATTATTTCCAGAGAGAGAGGAAGGGAGAGGGGTAGAGAGGGAGAGAAGCATCAATGTATGGTTGCCTTTTCACCTGCCTCCATCCACAGACCTGGCTGGAGACCAGGCTTGCAGCCTGGTTATGTGCCCTGACTGGGAATCAAACCAGTGACCTTTGGGTTCACAGGCTGGCACCTTATCCACTGTGCTACCAACCAGGGCCTGGAAATGTCTTCATTGAGGGGGAGTATAAAGAATTCTGTGGTTTGGCTATAAACTGCCCTGGTCACCACTAGGGAACATTTCCCAGTATGTACCTGTCTTTATTGGTGAGAAATCAGGCAGCTGGAGTTATGGGTCACCTCCTGCAGAAACCATAGTCCCAGCCTGTGGGCTTCATCATGTAAACTATGCCAACCATCAACACTTAGCAGTAGTTTGAGTGGTTCATTCATTTATCCCACAGAGAATTATTGCAACATTGTTGCCTTATTAAAAGCAAATGATTAAATCAAAATTTGTCTTAACAGCAGTCCAGCCATGGGGTTGATGTTCTCAGTGAAATGCACCAATATTAAAAGCAAAAACAACCAGTCCTCCAGTATTTGGCTTACTCAAAAGCCTTTAAAGAAGAGCCTGTTTCAAAGCCAGGTCTTGGGAGTGGGAGAAAGTCTAGGAAAACAGGACAGGAAAGCTTGGAAGGGCTACAATTGTGGCTTATCTCTCTTATCACTGTTTGGCTTAAGCCTTTTAAGCCAAAAGTAAACATTTTAAGATTAAAAAAAAGAATGTGATTTTTGTAAATAAATCTGAGAATTTAAGAGCTTATAGTGCACAAGAAGTGACCATATCCTCTCCTTATCCACCATGTCAGAATGCAGTTACTCCTTTTTGGTGTCCTGTGAGGTATTTCTATGCTTGTACAAGCCTGTGTCCCTATGTGCTTTTTTTGTATAAGAAGGGTTATACTATGTATTACTTACATTTATACATAACTAATTACCTCAAAATGTAGTAGCGTAAGCCCTGGCTGGTGTGGCTCTGTGGATTTAGTGCCAGCCTGTGAACCAAATGGTTGCTGGTTCGATTCCTAGTGAGGGCACGTGCCTGGGTTGTGGGCTGGGGTTCCCTGGCTGGGGTGCGCAAGAGGCAGCCACACATTGATGTTTCTCTCCCTCTCTTTCTCCCTAAAAATAAATAAAATCTTAAAAACCAAAGAACGTGGAGATGAGTCATTCAATAGAGAGGGAGATATTGATGGTGGGAGCGTCTTTGGAAATACTTGTTTCTAGAAGTAGAATTTCTGGGTGCAAGGATATGTACAATTTGGTTACAGTCCTCTTGAGATGCAGTTCACACAACTGCTAACAATGTGTCTGTGTTCCTGCACCACTGTAAACACTGAGTTTTCATGTTCTTAAATACTTGTCCATATGAATTGCACAAATTCTGAGTATAATGATCATGTAGACCTATGAGCATCTTGGAAGAATTGAAGCTGCATCTTTTTCCTCTTTACTTAAGTGTTTTGGGCATATTTTACTCCTGCAAAATTTTTAAAAAAGATTTTATTCATTATTTTTTAGAGAGAAGGGCATAGAGGGAGGAAGAAAAGGAGATGAAGAGCAATGTATGGTTGCCTTTCACGTGCCTCCAGCTAAGGACCTGGCTGGAGACCTGGCTTGCAACTTGGTTATGTACCCTGGCTGGGAATCAAACCTGCGACCTTTGGGTTCGCAGGCTGGTGCCTTATCCACCAGCCACCAGCCAGGGCTCTTTACACCAACACAGGGACATTTGAAAGGTGCTGGC
The DNA here is from genome assembly GCA_004026585.1 of Noctilio leporinus. Classification (NCBI taxonomy): domain Eukaryota; kingdom Metazoa; phylum Chordata; class Mammalia; order Chiroptera; family Noctilionidae; genus Noctilio; species Noctilio leporinus. The sequence continues at coordinate 21,734 of PVIW01012532.1, forward strand.
CTTGGGGAAATCCAATCCCATTTCTCTTTGTGTCTAAAAGGAAGCCTAAGTTATTCTGGGTGGGCTGTAGAAAATTTCTGTACCATTTGGGGCATCCCTGTTTCTAGAAAGTTTTCTATTATTATTTTGTAGAGAACTTGAGGGTATAGTTTTAGCTACTACAGCTGGTACCAAAGAGCTTGGAGTCTGAACAGCTCTGGAGATGAGAGATTAATTCTCAACATTGATAGGCCTTGTTCAGGTCCTAGTTTCTCACATCAGCTTCACGACATAGCCTGGAGTGAATGACTTAAGTTCATACAAAGGTTAATTATATTTTCTGTGTAGCACTGAGTAGAATTAATTACCTAATCCTGAGAATGCAGCATTAGTGGAGCTTGTGTTCTGAGCACTTTCAGAAGCCACCTGGGCCCTCAGAGGGGACTGTGTCTAAGTCTTATTGGTGGGAAATTTTCCCTCCAAACAGATTTTTGTAAAATGGAGACTTTGTTAAAAATATGACTGGTTTATGAGAATTTATGGTTTAAAAAAATTGAAGAGCTGGGAGAGAAATGATAGTATTTATTCTAATGATAGTTTTACAATAGAATTAAAAAAAAAAAAAAATAGAACTTTGTACCCGCACAGAAGTTAACAGAATCATACAAGGAAGCTCATATACATATCATGCTGTCTTAACAACCATCCACCCTTGTTCAAGTCTAACCCACTCACCTTCCCATCCCATTTATTCTGAAGCAAATCCCAGAAATCAGACTATTCCGCTTACAAGTGTTTCAGTGATGCTAAAAGATAATGAATTTTAAAATCATACCTTAAAAAGGAATTTCTTAATATATATTGTCAGTGTTCAAATTTCCACTTAAGTATCATAATTCATTTCATCTTTTTATTTTATTTTTAAAAGATTTATTTATTTATTATTTTTAGAGCGAGGGAAAGGGAGAGAGGGAGAGAGACATTAATGTATGGTTGCCTTTCACCTGCTTCCAGCTACAGACCTGGCTGGAGACCTGGCTTGCAACCTGGTTCTGTGTCCTGGCTGGGGAATCGAACCAGTGACCTTTGGGATCCTAGGCTGACACCTTGTCCATGTGCCAGGGCTTATTTTTTTAGTTAAGGAAAAAAAAAAAAGAATCTGATTAAAACTAACACATTGCCATTGGATGTTGCTTTTTAATCTCCTAATTTATAGCTTTTATTTCTTGTATTTATTTGTTAAAGAAACCAGGTTGGTTGTAGATTTTTCTCCACTTTGGCTTTTGCTAATTACATTCCACTGGCAATTTAAAAACCATACTACATAAGTTAAAATACTGTTGACCAACAGCTGATTATCATCCATTCACTTTGCAGTTACGGGAAGCAACTAGGAATATTAAAATTCTTATCTGGCTCTGCTATGTGGTGGTTGCCTCACAGTGATCTTAACAAGATCATAAGGATATAGGTGAAAAGGACCCCAGGCCACCATCTGTATCTGGCTGGCTGTGCCTGGGAACCCCACTCTGATGGGATTTGTCATATACTAGCAATGCAGACATGTTATGTGGGCTTTGGGCTCCTGTGGATTCATTCTGATCTTTTCTAGTGTGTCCATTATTCTATAATACACAATACAGCTTAGATCCTCTTAATTTTCATTTTTAGGGGACAAAAGTTTATTTTGGGAAGAGATGTTTCAGTCTTCAGAATGAATTCTGGAGTTCCTTCTTTTAAGACATTGTTGTGTGCATTAGGCGTTTCCTGACCTACCTTTGTCCATCTCCCTATTCTGATGGCAGTTCTCTAAGTCAAGAGTGATCACAGGCCCAGGGCTGATGGTCCAGGCTTGCTTGGCACTGGTTGCCCTGAGGAGGGACACAGTGGCTGCTTTGTGTTCTTGAGATTGGTGCCTGTGATGGCAGGAGCAAAACTAAGTTAAACTTCCTGACACATCTAGGAATGACAAGCCTTCTCTTGAAGCGTCTTCCTGATCCTTTCCCTGGACAGGAACATGAACCTGAATCTCTCAAGGTGAACTCGGGTGGGAGGCCAGGATGATCTCATGAGCCAGAAGGAAATTGACTGGGTAGGGCCAGGAGCTATCAGAATGCCAGGGCTCTGAGTCATCGCCAGGATGTCGGCCCGCTGTCACTTTCTTTCTCCTTGTGGCCAAGTTAAGGGCACCTTTTACTGAGGAAGCCCCAGGGCAACCACCCTGTCTGGTTTGTCCTCTCCAACCCCTGTGGCCCAGAGCCCTCCCACCTCAAACCTCAACTACTGTACTGGATTTGGAAACAATCACCCACCTTTGGTGTTTGTAAACCTTACAGGGGTCTTCTGGGGAGATAAGATAAAAAGAATGCTCTTGATTTCAGGGTGATCAGCCATCTTCTTCCTGAGAACAAGGGTATGGGGAGCTCAGGCGGGGAACTGCACAGATCTTCGGAAGAAAGAAGCTTTTGAGGGTGCATGAGCCCACACTGGAGGCACGGCGGGTGTGTTGGTCGTTATTGGGAGGGAAAGCAGAAAGTACTGCAAATTGATGACTTAGAGCCCACACAAATCTCTGAGTAAGCAAAAGTAAGCTTAGCACCCGGTCTCGCAACAAGCTGCTTGAGATACCCGCTCCCACCAGCGCCTGCTAGTGGTGAAAGCTAGTGCTCTGTAGTCGGATGCCTCAGCTCAATGAGCTGTGAAACAGCTAATAATTCCTCAGGAGATTTTTGAGGATGAAATGAATGACATTTAAACTGCCTAGAACGGTGCTTGGCCAGAGTATGTGCTACTTAAGGTTAGTTCATGCACAAGGAGAAGGAAAAGTCTAAGGTGATGTGGGCTTGCGAGGGCTGATGCCTGAGCTCAGTCAGCTGTTAAGCTGGGGCAGGTGAGGTGGGGGTGGCGGGGAGCATCTCACTGAGTTTAGATTTAACCCAGAGACGGTGGGGAATCTCCGTGAGGTTGATTTAAGGAAGAGAGGTGGCCAGCTGTGCATCCTGGCCACTGTGGGACGCTGGTCTTGCAGAAGGACAAAGAGCATCTAGGAGGTGAATTGGGTCTCTTACAGTAACAAAGGACATGGCAGGGACTTGAGGGTGAAGAGGAGGTAAAATCCGGCAATTGATTGGCAGGAGGAGAGGCCAGAAACAGCTGGCACTCAGGTTTCTAGGTGATGTCTTTGGTGAATGGGAGTACTGCTATTGTTTGAGATGGAAAACTAAAGAAGATTCCCTCTGGACTAGAGGAGTGAAAGGGCAAAGGAGTGAAAATGGTCAATCTGGTATGACTTGGAAGTTTGAGACATGGGTGTTATTATTATTTTTTAATTTTATTGTTGTTGTATTACATCCATCCCCTCTTTGCTCCCCTCTGTCCCCCTCCCCAGCCACCCATTCCCCCCAAAGTCAATCCCACCTGTTGTGAGACATGGGTGTTATTTAAGGGGAGATGTCCTGTACTGTTTATTTGTACTCTGCTCTGTCCCAGGTAAGATTTAAAGTGATATATAAAGATACATGAAATAGAGTGAGGTATTGTAAATTAAGCAGGACAGAAAGAAGAAAGCAGAGCAAGGATGGAATGTAAAAATGGAGGAGTAAGGTTAGTGGAAAATGCACAGCAGAAAGCAGAAGTCACAAGCCTGCATGGTCCCGCTGAGCTCTACTGTTTGGATTGGCCAACACGTTTATGTTTGTTTCCTTATTTATTTTTGGTTGGATTTTTAATTTTTACTTTTTGACTTGTAGCCTTAAAATCCAGTGTCCTAAAAAAATGAGGATTTGTGGCTATTTCTAAAAACTATTGGAAGTTCTAAGAGCTCTGATCCATGGTCTGTCTAATCTGGCTACAGTTACCTGGATCTGAGGAACATACATCACTCCTGATCCATCTATCTGTCTGTTTATCTATTTATTTATAATCCTTACGCAAGGACACTTCATTGCTTCTAGAGAGAGAGGAAGGGAGAGAGACAGAGGGAGAGAGAGACAAATATCAATATGAGAGAGAAACATTGATTGGCTGCTGCTTGTACGTACCCCAAATGATAGGAATCTCAGAGCCTCAAGTCAAGATTGGGGAAATAGATCTGGAAATTGGAATCACGGTTTGTAGGTAAAACTACCGCAGTACATGAAAGTGCCCAGGTTGACCACGTAGAGCAATGGTGAATACCCATATTTAAAGGGCAGACATTAGCAGATAGTTTTCCACTGAGGAAATAATACAGAGGAGGAGGAAGAGTTAGGTAGGAAGGAAATCAGTGTAGCAGGAAGTCATGGAGACCAAGAGGAGCTTTAGGAAGGCAGGGATTGGAAGCAGTGTCAGGGGCAGCCCACTAACATAAGGACGTGCATATGTCAAATGAAATCTGGGATTCCTTACATACTTGTTCAGTGATGTCATCCTGTAGATGAAAATCTATCTCATTCTTATTTCTAATAACCAAACCTAATATGTTTCACAGGGACTTCTGAGATCAAAACAAAACAAAACAAACAAGAAAACAGTTTATAATTAAACCCATGAGTTCCTAGGAACTTCTTCTTTAGTTTTTGCCTGCCATTTTCCCACCCAAGTTTTAAAACTACCTGAAAGTTCTTCTCTAACCAGAACTTGAAGCAATAATGTCTTTTTTTGCTAAAAGATGTAGTTACCAGAACCAAGTTCAATTTGCCAATTATCTTAAAAAAAATTTTTTTTTTTTAAATTTTTAGACAGAGAGAAAGGGAGAGAGAAAGAAAGGGAGAGAACATCTATCAGTTGCCTCTTGTATGTACCCCAACCAGAGACCAAACCTGCAACCTAGGCATTTGTCCTGACTGGGAATTGAACCGCTGACATTTCACTTTGCGGGATGGTGCCAAACCAACTAAGCCACACTGGTCAGGGCACCAGTTATTTTTTGATAGGTCCAAAGGGTAGAATTTTCCTTGAGGCAATCACAAAGATGTTCCAGAAGTAGGTGACACCTAAAGGATATGTGGCACAACTAGAGTCCCTCATTTTTCTCTTCGTCTTTTGTCATTTACTTTTGCCAATCCAGTCGTGGCACAAACTGGCTCAGGGGGCATCATGCTGAGGGTTAGGGGAGGGGAAGTGGCTGATCCAACTGAGATCCAACGTGTCCATCATCCAAGGACTATGGTAAGCCTGGTGGGGGCTAATTGTGACAAGTGTAAAACACAAATTCTTCCTAAGTAGCCTCTGAGCTTTCATTTTGCAGTTATAAATGGTGTTTATAAATGAGTAAGCATGGGAGTTTTCCAGCTCACATTCCTTTAGCAAGATGATGCATAAGTCATTTTTCTGGTAAAGTTGTAACCTATAAAGAGACATGGGTCAACTTGGTAGATACATAAAAAATTTAAAGAGCGTATTCAATTGTGATCAAGTAGTTTGCTTTGGCTGGAGAACAGGCAAATGTTCATCATGTTTGTATAATTAAGAGCCAAATCAAGACAGGAGAAATGTATTGTTATTATTAACTTTGGAACTCGGAGATGACAAAGATTAGGATATTTGAGCCCTTTTTAAAACCACCATTAATCCGTTTCTGAACTGTTGGGAAAAGATGGCGTGAGCATGCTGAAAACAAGCAAATACTTTTTCTGGAATCCGGGTCTTTTGCATTTATATAATATTAAAGCTCCCTCCCCTCAAAAGCAAATAATTCAGGACCTTCACACCCAATGAACTCCTCCCCCCTTCAATCTGCTTGAAAGCCCAGTCACATGGAGACCAATACCAAGCTCCAGGGAACCTAGTGATCTAGAAAGATGTAACCACAATGAGCCTTTGGGACTTTAGGTAAGTTTGTAACTTAACCTCAAACTGGCAAATCCAGTCTATCAAGACCAGTTCTTTGTGCAGAGGCTCTGCTGCTTTCTGGACCTAGGGCAGGGTTCCCTGGAGGTTTGACCAGCTCAGAAGAGTCTGTACTGAATGAGGCGACTCAGGATTCCTAACTGCAAGCAATGGAAGCCAACTGGAGCTGCTGAGGCAGAAAAGGAACTCCCTAAAATGGGCAGGAATGGCTCATAAAACTCTTTTGAGAGCTGTGAAGAAACCATGCTCCATGGTGAATCTTCAAGATATCCAAAACTACACTAAAGAATTGTCTGGATGAGAAAACCCGGACCCTCTGTGCCCACCAAACCTCAGAGGCCATAGTTCAAACTGCTTCACTTTGCCTGCGTCTCGCTACTGCCGCCAGTACAGATGCTCTGCCGGTACCAGGAACTCGAACTTCCTTGCGGCAAAATAGAGGAAAATGGGCCACATTGCAGAAGCGACTTCAGAGACAGGAAACGTTTAGGGTTGTTGTTTGTGGAAGAAGGCTACAATATAATGAGGAGAAACGTTTCTCCCGGGAGACTGGGACAGGCCCTACCCACCCAGCTGCTCACTGTGGAAGCTGGGAAGGGGCAGGTGGAAGGCTTTGGGAATTCTGGGTTGCATGTCATGAAAAACGGACTCACGACAAATAAATGTGAGTGCTTCTCAACAAACTTTGAAATGACCGGAGACGCTCTTATACAGCAGATATTGCTCAAGTGACAGAACGGACAAAGTATGATACTTGGTGATCTGAGGTGATACTTTCAGAATTGGAAACAGTGATTATTGGTGAAACTGTGACTTTCAAAAAAAAGCCTTATATACATTCCATGAAAATAGTCAAGGAGGTCACTTTCAGAGAAGCCATGGTTACTTCCCCTAAAATTCATTCCTCCTTTGTGGAGACGGTGCCGTTGAAAGCAGGAAACAGTGCCCCCTCCTGGAAGAGCAGGGCATGTGCGTCCTGAGACCACCTACCAGAACTTCATCACATTTTTTATTTGTAAGACATGCTGATGAAAGGAACGCGTTTATTTACACTGCGCCATTTTAATATAGTCATGTAAAAAAGACTAAACCTTCAACTAACACATTCTGTTCTTTAAATTTTCTATAGTTGCTTAGCCGTAAACCCTAAATTTAGCTTGAGACGACATTTATTATAGAACAGGACGTTGGGAACTGTGCAGCTGCGCGTGTGGCTGGGGGTTTCCACAGGCGGGGCTGCCGTCATGCGAAGGCTTGACTCTGGCTGCAGGAGCCGCTTCTAAGGGGGCTTATCGCATGTTTGGCAGGCTGGTGCGGGGGTTGCCAGGGCCTAGGTGCTCTGCCTTGTGGATCCCTCTGAATGGCCGCATAACATGGCAGCTGATTTCCCCCCAAGTGAGTGGTCCAAGAGGAAGCAACGCAGAAGCCAGGATGTCTTTTAAGCCCTAGTCCTACAAGTCATACACTATATCCCACTGGTAACGTGGCAGCTCTGTTCAGTACGGGAGGCTAGGTACGTACACATGGGTGTGAGGACCTGGAGACGAGGGTCCCTGGGGGGCTGTCTTGAAGGCTGGCTACCCCTGGAACCTTGTTTCAGCATCTTTGCAGAGAACGGGTGTAGTTTTAGCTGATGACAGAAAGAGTAATTGTTAGACTAATAGCTAGTTCTGACAATAAATGTGAGCTAAAGTTAAGACCTGTGGCATCTATGCCACAAGTGGTGTATTTGCCACTTGCCCAAATACATTCTATCTGCATATATATGGAGAGAGAGAGAAAAAGAAAGAAAGGGAGGAAAAAAGAGAGGGAGAGAAACATCATTGTGTGGTTGTCTCTTGCACAACCCCAATGGGGGCCTGGCCTGCAACCCAGGCACGTGCCCTGACTTGGAATCAAACCAGTGACCCTTTGGTTTGCAGGCTGACACTCAAGCCACTGAGCTACACCAGCCAGGGCTGTAAGTGCTTATTTTCAGTCTAATCAACATGACTGGCTAAGGTTTAAATCAAGATTCAAGCCCTGGCTGGTAGCACAGTGGATAAGGTGCCGGCCTGCGAACCCAAAGGTCGCAGGTTCGATTTCCCAGCCAGGGCACATAACCAGGTTGCAAACCAGGTCTCCAGTCAGGTCTGTGGCTGGAGGCAGGTGAAAAGCAACCATACATTGATGTCTCTCTCCCTCTCTGCCTCTCTCCCTTCCCCTCTTTCTAAAAATAATGAAATAAAATCTTAAAAAAAAAAAAAAAAAAGATTCACCCACCTCCTCTGGCTCAAGAATAAACCTGGACAACTAATAAGCATTAATATTCTACTTCTTGCCTATCAGTGTCAATAACTCAGTTGCACTCTCTATTTTCAGATAAATAATTTGTTTGGCTATCTCCTAGCAGTTTATGTGAGGGTTTAACAGCTTTCTTTATTCGAATATTTTGATTCCTTTATTATTGCTTAAGTTACTTTTCATGTGATTGTAGCCATGACAAAAAGCAAGTGACAGTTTCTCCCCTATGGAACCCTCCATATACCCAATGCCAGTAACTTCTCTTCCTCTAGTGAAATAATTCGTTTCCTTTATGTTTTTCTCATTGTGACAGGGATGAGAATTGTGCATGTGTGTGTAAACACATTTTATTAAGGAAAAATGTAAACTTATAGCAACTAGAAAAGTAGTCTAAAGAACTCTCATGGACCTAGCACTCATCTTCAACAGGTAAAGGACTAATGGCCAATCTGATGTAATGCCTTCTTTGTCCGCTTACTGCCCTCCCACTTACCTTCTACACACTGGACTAGTTGGAAGCACATTGCAGATATCTCACTTTGCCTGGGGAAATAAATGTGTGTCTGTGAAAGAAAAATTAATATTCAAACTCTTTACCATTATAGTTCCTCTTTTGTCTGACTTTCTGCTTTAGCCTGCAGGTAAAGGGAAAGATAAAATGCCTTTAATTCATCAGAGAAGACATCATTTAAGGAAAAGAGAAAGGAACTTCCCTTTCTGTAGTTCCTAGAGTGCAGCTGACTTTCCTGGCAGAAATGTGTGGCAAAGTTTCTACACCTGTTTTTCTGGACCACAGTGGTAAGGAGAAAAGTGTTCGGGTGCTGTTCTCTTTGAAGCTCCTTGAGGGACCTCTGCCCTTTAGGATCTGAATTGTTCTCTGAGGGGTGAAACACCCGCACACCACTCTGCTCACACATGCAAACACATACACTGACTCCTAAACTAATCTTGGAATAAAATATATAAATATATATAAAGGAAGGCTCTTTATGGGTATTTAGCCCAAGGTTGTTAATTTCCTTATGAGAAAAAGGAGGCCCAGTTAGGTCATATTCCTAATGTTTGGTTTAATATCTAATAATACTCTGTAATTTATTTTTCAGTGATGTTTGGAATATTTGTCATGATAAGCTTTTACAGACTATATTCATAACTGGATAAACACTAGCTACTGAATAGTGTGTGTGAGGAAAAGGCTTTATAAATTGGAACATGCCTTAGGAAAGTCAGTATTAGAGTGAAGTTGACATTTGGGTGGTTCAAATGTTTTTGTTTTGTCAGTTCTAGAATTCTAAAAACATTTTAGCCTTGTCTGGTGTGGCTCAGTGGATTGAGCGCCAGCCTGCAGACCAAAAGGTCATGGGTTTGATTCCCAGTCAGGGCACATGCCTGGGTTGTGGCCAGGTCCCCAGGTTGGGGGCATGTGAGAGACAGCCAATCAATGTTCCCCTTGCACATAGGTGTTTCCCTCCCTCTTTCTCCCTCCTTTCCCCTCCCTCTAAAAATAAATAAATAAATAATTAAAAAATAATAACTTTATTTGTTGTCATAAAAGTAAACTATACCTGTTGTTCAAACAACAAGTGTTGGCGAGGATGCGGGGCAAAGGGAACCCTCATACACTGTTGGTGGGAATGCAGGCTGGTGCAGCCACTGTGGAAAACAGTATGGGGTTTCCTTAAAAAACTAAAAATGGAACTGCCTTTTGATCCAGCAATTCCACTACTTGGACTATACCCAAAGAAGCCTGAGACACCAATTCATAAGAACCT
>PVIW01012533.1:0-31595 GCA_004026585.1 Noctilio leporinus
TATGAATACAAGGAATAGGCCTGCAGTGGTCAGGGGGAATGGGGTTGGGGGGAGGGGGGAGGCAGAGGCAAAGAAGGGGAGCAGCTTAGACAAGAACCTAGTATAAAGGAACCATGGACATGGACAACAGGTGGAATTGACTTTGGGGGGAAAGGGTGGGTGGGGAGGGGGACAGAGGGGAGAAAAAAAGGGATGGATGTAATACAACAATAAAATTAAAAGAAAAAAAAAACTAAAAATGGAACTGCCTTTTGTTTTTTCTTTTATTTTGTATTTTATTTATTTATTTTTATTAATAATTATATTTATTTTGCTATTACAGTTGTTCCAATTTTGCCCCCTTTGCTCTCTTCCACCCAGTATCCCATTTCCTCCAACAATACCCCCATTAGTTCATGTTCATGAGTCATGTATATAAGTTCTTTGGTTTCTCTATTTCCTTTGTTCTTCTTAACATCCCCTTGTCTATTCTGTAACCACCAATGTGTACTTTTTTCTTTTTTCCTTTCACATCCAGAAAATTCACCATTTAATTGCTGCCTTCTGTCAGTCCAGCAATTCTTGGACTGACAATCTTGGATTATACCCGAAGAACCCTGCAATATCTATTCATAAGAACCTATGTACTCCTATGTTTATAGCAGCACTATTTACAATAGCAGAGTGCTGGAAACAGCCTAAGTGCCCATCAGTGGATGAGTGGATCAAAAAACTATGGTACATTTACACAATGGAATACTACACAGCAGAAAGAAAGAAGGAACTCCTACCTTTTACAAAAACATGAATGGAACTGGAAAGTATTATGCTTAGTGAAATAAGCCGGTCAGGGGAAGACAAATACCATATGACCTCATCCATTACAGGACACTAATGAACAAAACAAATAGATGATCAAAACAGAACCAGATACACAAATACAATGAGTAGACCTTCAGTGGGCAGAGGGGAGGAAGGAAGTGGGAGGAGTAGGCAAAGAAGGGGAGCAGTTTAGTCAAGGAACTAGCATGGAAGAACCATGGACATGGACAACAAGTGGGATTGACTTTGGGGATGGGTTTGTGGGGAAGGGGAGAGAGGGGAGGGGAAATGGGATGGATGTAATACAACAACAATACAATTAAATTTTTTTAAATTTTTAAGTAAAGAATAAAATGGAGGAAATGGAAGAAATGAAGGGATCACTTCTCCTAAGCAAGTTTGAAACCCAGCAGGTCTAATTTCATTAGGTTTCCAGGCCTGGGAATAATCCTGTGTCTCTTTGCTCTGTCCACCAGGTGCATGGAGGTCCCTAGGAACAATCCAGCCAACCCTGATCTCTGGATAGTCTGTTTCTTGTGTATGTCATCTGAGAAGCTTGATAGCCTTCCTTCATTTTATCCTGTCTCTCTTACCCCTAGTTCAAGCTGGCAGTATTTCTGCTGGTATGATATGTTCAAAAACCTTGTTGGTCTTCCACTGATATCACAAATATTTATGTCATTAGACACAAGGATCCTCCTTGGATCTTCCTAGATAGCTTAATTCTTATTCCTAGCTTCTGCTGAAATGGTTGAGTTAATACATAAATCATATACCTATACCTAATCTCTTCAATCAAGGTTGTCCAGCCTCACACTTGGCTCTTTCTCAAGATCATGCCTTGGAACCTTTAGCAACATGGGCAGACTGAGAGTTTTCCAAATTATCAAATGCTGGTTCTTTTCTGTTTACCAGTTCTTCCCTCAGTTTATCTCTTTCCTTCTACATTTTACTATCAACAGAAAGAAAAAAAGGACACAATGTTCACACTTTTCTTGAAAACCTACTCAGCTAAAAAAGTTATCAATTTAAAGCTCTATTTTTCATCCAATGGTAGAACATACTTTAGAAAAATTTTCTGCCATTTTACAACAAAGATCATCTTCCCTCCAGTGTTTATAACTTTTTTCTCATTTCCTTCTAAGGTCTCATCTGACATACCCTTAATGTTCACATCCACAGAAACATTCTGATTATGACAATAAATGTGTTCTGTAAGAGAATGAGTAATATTTCTAGCAACCTGTTCACCTCCTTCTGAGACCTCACCAGACTCACTTTTAATGTCCATATTTCCACCAACCTGTTCTTCAAAGCAACCTAGGCTTTTTCTAGCATGAATCTCAGAATTCTTCTAACTTCTGCCCCATTACACAATGCAAAGGTCACTTTCATATTTTTAGATATGTGCTATAATAGAACCCCCAATACCAAAATCTGTTATCAGTCAGGGTTATATAGAGAAACATAATCAGTCAATAGCAGTGACAGGTGATAGATAGATAGATGATAGACAATAGGTAGGTAGATGATAGATAAAGAAGATAGATTATGTATAGATATAGATAGATAATATAAACAGATATAGATAGATGATATAGATAAATGAATATAGATACATAGATGATATATATGATAGATAAGAGACAGGAGACAGAGAAAGATTTGTTTGAAGAAATTGACACATAATTGTTGAGGTTGGCAGGCTAAAATATGTGGGGCTGTCAGGAAGTAGTTCATGCTATGGTCTTGATGTATAAATTCTCTAGGAAACATGTTTTTCTCTTAAAGCCTTCAACTGATTAGATAAGTCCCACCCAGCATTTAGAATAACTTTTTATTTTTTCATTAAATTTATTGGCTAATAATATTACATAAGTTTCAAGGGTACAACTCTATAATACATTATCTATTGCATTGTATGCTGAACTCCCCAAGTCTAGTTTCCTTCCATCACCATATATTTGAGTCCCTTTGTCCTCTTCAACCTCCTCTCAAGGCCCTTCTCTTCTGATAACCACAATACTGTTGTCTGTGTCTATAAGTTTGTTTGTTCATGTGTTGCTTTCTGTTTTCTATTCCACACATGAGTGAAATAGTATAGTATAGAATAGTTCTTGTTCTTTTCTGTCTGACTTATTTTGTTTGGCATGATACACTCAAGATCAACCATATTGTCACAAATAGCAATATTTCATCCTTTTTTATGGCTGAGTATTTCAGGATAAATATGAATCACATCTTTTTTATCCAATCACACACCAAAGGACATTTAAATGGTTTCTGTGCCTTAGCTAGCATCTATAATGTAATGTTGAGATGAACATATCCCTATGTTCTGACCTGAACATATCCTGAAAGTATATGCCACATATATACTGCAAGTATCAGCTGCACAGATGTTTGAATTATATTGACATGGACTCAATACTTTCAGGATGGACCTCATATATATCATTACAAATAAATGTTTCAAATTTGGAGGGTAAATACCCAAAAGAGGGATTTTTGGGCCATGTTGGTAGCTCTACTCTTAATTTTTTTTAGGAACCTCCATACTGTTTTTCATAGAGGCTACACCATTTTATATTCCCATTAACAATGTGTGAGGGTACCTTTTTTCACACAAATTTCTTGTTTTATTGATAATACCATTCTATTAGTTGTGAGGTTATCTCAGTATGGTTTTAATTTGCATTTCCCTTAGAGCTAGTGTTTATTCCTAGGTGTTTTATTCTCTTTGTTGAAATTGCAAATGGAATTGTTTTCCTCATTTCTTTTTCTTTTTCTTTTTTTCTTTTTTTATTTTTAAAGATTTTATTTATTATTTTCAGAGAGAGGCAGAGAGGGAGAGAAACATTAATGTATGGATGATTGCCTTTCACCTGCCTCCAGCCACAGACCTGGCTAGAGACCTGGCTTGCAACCTGGTTGCAATTCCCCTGACTGGGGAATTGAACCATCGACTTTTGGGTTCACAGGCCAGCACCTTATCCACCATGCCACCAGCCAGGGCTTTTTTTCTTTTTAATTTTCCATTTGGGTGGGTGATTTCTATTATCTTGTCTTCCTGATCACCGATCTGTTTTTTATTTCCTCTAGTGTGTTGTTGAATTCTTCAGTTCTTTTTTTTTAATTTTATTGTTGTATTACATCCATCCCCTTTTTGCTCCCTTCTGTCCCCCTCCCCACCCAATCATTAGAAAAGAACCTAGTATAAAGGAACCATGGACATGGGTAACAGGTGGGACTGACTTTGGGAGGAATGGGTGGGTGGGGAGGGGGACAGAGGGGAGCAAAAAGGGGATGGATGTCATTTCTTTTTCTTAAAAATTTTTGTTAGGTTATAGGGTAGGCAAAAGTAGGTTTATAGTTGTAAGTGAAGCAGTTTATTCTTGTATTATTACTTATTAATTATTGCATTATTTTTTCATACAAACAACTATAAACCTACTTTTGCCCAGCCCTATGTAGGAATGCAATGGATTTTTGTACATTGATTCTGCATTCTGCAACTTTGCTGTATTTGTTTACTTTTTTAATAGTTTTATGGTGGGATCATTAGGGTTTCCTATATAAAGACTCATCTCATCTGCAAAAAGTAATCATTTTACTTCTTTTGATGCCTTTTATTTGTTCTCTGGCTAAGACTTCCAGTACTATGTGGACTAACATTGGTGAGAGTGGACATCCTTGCCTTGTTCCTGGTCTTAGAGGAAAAGCTTTCAGTTTTTCATTATTATATGATGTTAGCTAAGGGTTTATTATATATGGCCTTTATTCTCTTGGGGTACTTTCTTTCATACATATTTTATTAGTCATAAATGGTGTTGTATATTGTGTATATTGTCAAATTCTATCTTGGCATCTATTGATATGATTATATTATTTTTATTCTTTATTTTGTTAAAGTACTGTGGAGCATTGATCAATTTGCATATGTTAAACCATCCTTGTGCCCCTGGCCTCAACCCCACTTGATTGTGATGTATTATCTTTTAATGTATTGCTGTGTTCAATTTGTTAGTATTTTGTTTAAAATTTTTGTATCCATATTCATCAGAGATATTTGCCTGTAATTTTCTTTTGGTGTATGTTTTTCTTACCTGCTTTTGGTACCAAAGTATTGTTGTCCTCATAAAATGAGTTAGGAAGTACTGCTTCTTTTTTAATTTTATGGAAGCATTTGAAAATATAGGTATTAACTCCTTGAACATACAATAAAATTCACTAGAGAAGCCATCTCATACTGGGAGATTTTTTATGGTTGTTTCAATTTCATTATTGTTGATAAGTCTTAGATTTTCTAATTTTTCATGATTCAGACTAGGAAGGTTAATATATATCTACGAACTTATCCATATAGTCTCAATTATCAAATATGGTGAATATAGTCTTTCTTAGTATTCTTTTCTAGTTCTGTTTTACTATGGTGTCCACTGTAGCTTCTCCTCTTTGATTTTATTTATTGACATCTTATCTATTTTTTCCTTAATGAGTCTAGCCAGAGATTTGTCAGCTTTATTAATCTTTTCAAAGACTCAGCTCTTTATTGAATTCATCTTTGTATTCTCTTTGTTTTCTATTTTATTTAATTATGTTCTAATTTTACTTTCTTTCTTCTAGTGACTTTGGTCTTTAATTATTCTTTTTCTAGTCCTCTAATGTAAAATGTTAGGTTGTTTATTTGAGATTTTCATGTTTATTGAGATAAGCCTGTAATGATATAGACTTCCCTCTTATTATCACTTCAGCTGCAACCTAAAACAATTTTATTTATTGAAATGTCATTATCATTTGTCTCTCTGTGTTTTTTATCTTTTTTGTTATTTATTCTTTGATTCAGTCATTATTTAGTAATATGTTATTTCATCTCTATGTATCTGTGGTTTTGTCTACTTTCTTTTTGTTGTTGATTTATAACTTCAAAGTATTGTGGTCAGAGGATATGTTTGGTATGATGTCGCTCTTCTTAACCTTGTTGAGGCTAACTTTGCACTCCAAAATATGGTTTTATCCTTTAAAAATGTTCCATGTTCACTAGAGAAAATGTATATTCTGGTATTCTGGGGGTCTGGGCCCATACACTGCTCATGGTCCCAGTGCCAGGAAAATAAAGCCTCATAACTTCTGGCTGTGAAAACTAGTGGGGGTTGGGATGGCAGAATAAACTGCCTGTCTCTCAGAAGAGTCCATACGAGGGCCCCCAAAGTCCTAGAATGTACACAAACCTACCCACTCTGGGAACAACCAGCAGTGCAAAAGCTAGAGGGGCACCAGTTGCATATGGGAGGTGGGTGAAGTGTCTGGAAACAAGAGAATTGCTGAGCAAGCAGCATTGTTCCTAACCTCTCTACCACATACAATGCCACAAAATGGTGAAACAGGTCATCCCCTGCTCTAGTGGATACCTAAGCCTCTGCCCCTTATGATGTAACAGGTGTGCCAAGACAGGGAGTTAAAGCAGCTCTATCCAATGCACAGAAACAAACACAAGGAGACTGCTGAACTGAGGAGACAATGAAATATGGCTCAAATGAAGAACAAATCAAAATTCAGAAAAAAAAGTACTAAGCAAAATGGAGATAGCCAGCCTATCAGATGAGAAGTTCAAAACACTGGTGATAAATATGCTCAGAGAATTCATTGAGTATGGCAAATGCATAGAAAAGAAATGAAGGCTACACTAAGTGAAATAAAGAAAAATCCATGGGAGCCAATGGTGAAGGGAAGGAAGCCAGTGTTCAAACCAATGAACTGGAACATAAGGGGGAAAATACATCAACCAGTACAGAATGAAGAAACAAGTATTCAAAAACCAGGTGAGAATAAGAATACTCTGGGAAATCTCCAAAAGTGCCAACATCCAAATTATAAGAATGCCAGAAGAGAAAGAGCAAGAAATTAAAACATTATGTAAAAAAATAAAGAAGGAAAACTTCCCTAATGTGGCAACACAAATAGACATACAAGTCCAAGAAGCACAGAGTCCCAAACAAGCTAGACCCAAAGAGGACCACACCAAGACACAACAGCATAATTAAAGTGCCAATATCAAAGACAAAGACAGAACCTTAAAAACAGCAAGAAAAAAGAAGAGAATTACCTACAGAGAGTTCCATAAGACTATCAGCTGATTTCTCAAAAGAAACTGCAGACAAAAAAGGAATGGCAAAAAGTATTCAAAGTGATGAAAAGTAAGGACCCACAACCAAGATTAGTGTACCCAGCAAAGCTATCACCTAGAATGGAGGGGCAAATAAAGGGCTCCTCAAGTGGGGGTGCTTAGGGGAAGGAGCAAAGAAGGAAAAATAGAAAAACTGTAATAACATAATCAATAAAATACAAAATAAATAAATAAACCCTATCCTGAACAAGGTTGCAACTTTCTGCTTCAGTCTGTCTACTAATAATCTTACTCTAGTTTGTATCTTCTTGTGTTTTTGCTTCCAGTAGAGGAGCACCTTTCTGCACTTATTGTAATGCAGATCTTATAGTAGTAAATACCTTCAACTCTGTATATCTGGAAAATACTTTATTTTTCCTTCCTATATAAAAGTATCACTTTTCTGGGTATATTATTCTTGGCTGGTCATTTCTATCTTTGAATATGTGGTTCCACTCTCTCCAAGTCTTTGGGCTGTCTGCTAAAAAATTCAATGATAATCTAATGGAGTTTTCTTTACAGGTTACTGTCTTCTTTTCCTTGGATGCCTTGAAAAAAAATGTTAGTAATTTTTGATAATTTTAATATAATGTGCCTTGGAGAAGGCCTTTTTGGATTTAAGTAATTAGGTGTTCTGTTAGAATTTTGGATATGAGGATCCAGTTCTTTCCAAAATTTTGGAAATTCTCATGGATTATTTGTTTGAATAGGCTCTGTTTTCTTCTCCCTATTTTTTCCTTCTGGTATACCCATTATTCTTACATTGTTCTTTAGATGTAGTCAGATATTTCTCATAGAATATTTTTATTTCTTACTCTTGAGAAACTCTCTTCTTCCCCTGAGTCATTTCTATATTGCCATATTCTATATCACTCTGTTCTCCATCTGGCCTGCTTTATTTTCTAAGCTTGCTGGTTTATTCTTCATCCTGTTCATTGAATTCTTAAACTCCAGAACTTTTGCATGGGTTTTTAATAATTTTAATCTCTTTGGTAAAGTTTTGTTCCTTATTGACTTGTCTATTTGAGTTTTCTTGTGTCTTGTTTTGTTTTGTTTTCTGAACTGCCATCTTGAATTTTCTATTAGTTGAATCATAGTCTTTGATGTCTTTAGATTTATATTTTTTAAGATTTTTTCTTTCTGAGTTCTCTGTTACCTTGGTTATTCATTATGCTTGATGGATTACTTCTATGTCTAAGCATTCGTGAGAAGGAAATTGTTTTTTTTTGTTTGTTTTTTAGTATTTGACTGTATTGTTTAGCAGGTTGATGAGAAGAGGTCTTTCTTTTCCTTTCCAGTAGGTGGTGCTTAAGCTCAAGTTTTTCTTTTCTTTTACCCACACTTTGAGGGCTTTCAGGATGTCTGTAAAAGTGTTCCCTCAATTATGGGAAGTGCCACATATTCCCTAAGTGGGGCATTCCTTTATGGACCAGGAACCTCAGTTTTGGAGTTCCGATCTTTTGGTTTGAGTTGATTCAACTGCCTCTACCAGGCTGCATTGCAATGGGTAGGGGGGTGCCAGACAAAGTAGTTTTGCGGGTCTGCATTTCTGTTCTCTCCTTAGTTTGAGCTTCAATAAATATAGACCAATCAGGATGTAAGGTTTTTTTCAGTCTTTTCACAATCTTACAAGTGAGAATTTTACTGTTCAGTGGGTTACAGATGGATGGGGTGGGTAGTTTCCTCCATCTGCAGAATTTATTGTCTAGTAAATGGTGGGCTGTGGAGTGTTGCGACCCTTTGCACCTCTGCTCTATCCCTAACCCTAGGCCTACTCTGAATGTGTGATGCCCAAACAGAACAGATTGTTGTATCTACCCCTCTACTTTTCCCAGTGGGGGCTACACTATGACCCTTTACTGCTATTGAATCCTATTAGTGCCTATTACAAGAGCTAGACTATCTGTGGCTTCTATCACTGTACTTTCACTGCCTCCACCATCTCATCTCTGCTGTTGCTGATATATGCCCCACTTCAGATGACTCAATGTGAAGATTTCTCAGATATGTTTGTTTGTTGAGTAGGAAATCCTTTGATGAATTGTAGCTCTACTTTAAGAGTAGAGACAAATACCATATATTTTAGTTATATGTGAAATTAATGAACAAAAGAAATAAACAAAGTAGAAACAGACTCATAAGGGGAAAAGACCAACAGCTGTCAGAGGGAAGGGGCGTTTGAGGGATGGGTGAAAAAGGAAAATGGATTAAGTTAAAAAAAAAAAAAAAAAAACCCTCATAGACACAGGCAATAGTATGGTAATTACCAAAAGGAAAGAAGAATGGGGGCAGGCAGATAAGGGTAAAGGGGGGAGAGAGGTATTGGTAATGGAAGCTGACAACTTTGGGTGGTGAAAACATAGTACAATATATAGATGATGTATTATAAAATTGTATACCAGAAACCTATATAATTTTATTAACCAGTGTTACCCCAGAATATTCAATTAAAAAACATTTTAACACTATGGTATTAATATAAAAATAAACAGATAAATGGAACAAAATTAAGAGCTCAGAAATAAACTTACATATATATATAGGCAACTTATTTTAAACAAAGCAGCCAAAATCACACAATGGAGAAATAAAAGCTTTTTCAATTAATAGTTTTGGATAAACTGGAAAGCCACATACAAAAGAATGAAATTAAACTGCTAGCTGATACCATTAACAAAAATCAACTCAAAATGGATAAAAAATTTGAACATAAGATCTAAAATAACAAAATACACAGAGGAAAACATGGGCTCTAAACTATGGATCTTGGTCTCAAAGGGCTTTTTGTGAAATTGACCCCAAAGTAAATAAATAAATAAATAAAAGCAAACATAAATTGATTGGGTTACATCAAACTAAAAAGTTTTTTCACAAAAGAGAAACTACCAACAAAACCAAGACAACCAAACAAATGAGATAATGCATTTGACCAGAGGCTAATATATAAAGAACTTATACAATTCAATAAGAACTCAATTTAAAAATAGTCAGAGAGCCCTGGCTGGTAGCGCAGTGCATAAGGAGCTGGCCTGCGAACCCAAAGGTCGCAGGTTCGATTCCCCAGCCAGGGCACATAACCAGGTTACAAACCAGGTCTCCAGTCAGGTCTGTGGCTGGAGGCAGGTGAAACGCAACCATACATTGATGTCTCTCTCCCTCTCTGCCTCTCTCCCTTCCTCTCTTTCTAAAAATAATGAAATAAAATCTTTAAAAAAATAAAAATAGTCAGAGAACCTAAATAGGAACTTACCCAAAGAAGATGAATGGATGACCAATAGAAATATAAAAAGATGCTCAACATCACAAACTATAACCAAAATGCAAATTAAAACTACAAGGAACTCTATGGGCAACTAATATTCAACAAAGCAGGAAGGAACATAAAATGGAGTAAAAATGCCCTCTTCAACAAGTGGTGTTAAGACAATTGGACAGGAACATGCAAAAAAAAATGAAACTAGACCACCAACTTACACCATACACCAGAATAAACTCAAGATGGGTAAAAGACTTAAACATAACCCATGCTATCATAAAAGTCCTAGAGGGAAACATAGGGGAAAAAAATAGCAGATACCTCATGCATTAATATTTTCACTGATATCTCTCCCAGAGAAAGGGAAATAGAAGAACAAATGAACATATGGGACTACATCAAACTGCTCAGCTAAAGAAAACATCAGCAAAAATAAAAGGGAACCAACCATATGGGAAAACATATTTGCCAATGACACCTCAGACAAGGGTTTGATCTCCAAAATGTAGAAAGAACTTATGTGACTCAACACAAAAAAGACAGATGACCCAACTTAAAAATGGGCAAAGGGAGCCCCTGGCTGGTGGCTCCCTGGATAAGTGCTGGCTTGGGAACTTAAGAGTCACTGGTTCAATTCCCAGCCAGGGCACAAAACAAGATTGCAAGCCAGGTCTCCAGCCAGGTCCCCAGCCAGGTTCCCAGACAGGTTCCCAGACAGGTTCCCAGACAGGTTCCCAGACAGACGTAGCTGGAGGGAGGTGAAAGGCAGCCATGCATTGATGTTTCTCTCCCTTTCTTCCTCCCTCCCTTCCCCTCTCTCTGGAAATAAGAAATAAAATCTCTTTCAAAAAATTTAAAATTTTAAAAAATTTAAAAATGGGCAAAGGACCTGAACAGACACTTCTCCAAGGAAGACATGCAAAGGACCCATAGGCATATTTAAAAAATGCTCAACATCACTAGCCATCAAAGAGATGCAAATTAAAACCACAATAAGATACCACCTCACACCTGTCAGAATGGCAATCATTAACAAATCAACAAACAAGTGCTGGCAAGGATGTGGAGAAAAGGGAACAAACAAGTGCACTACTGGTGGTAATGCAGTCTGGTCAAGCCACTATGCAAAACACTATGGAAAATCTTCAAAAAACTAAAATTGGAACTGCCTTATGTCCCAGCAATTTCACTGTTAGGATTATACCCAAAGAATCCTGAAACACCAATTCAGAAGAACATATGCACCCCTATTTCATAGCAGCACTACTTATAATAGCCAGGTCTGAAAGCAGCCTAAATACCCATCAGTGGATGAATGGATCAAAAAACTTTGGTACATTGACATAATGGAGTACTATTCAGCAGAGAAAAAGAAGAAATTCTACCATTTGCAATAAATAGCATGGATATATCTGGAGAATATCATGCTTAATGAAATAAGTCAGGCAGCAAAAGACAAGTACTGTATGATATCACTTAATACAGGAGACTAACAGATGAGCAGAACAAAACCAGAGACATGGGGGAAAAGAAAAGGAGCAAGATGATGGTGATTAGGAGGATGAGAGGTGAAATAGGGTAACAGTTTAGTGGAAGAACTAATGTGAAGGACCCATGGACATGGACAATGAGGTGGGGATTGACTATGGGAGAAGGGACAGGTAGGGTGGGGCAGGGCAGAGCATTGGGGAAAAATGAAACAACTATATTACAACAACAATAAGTAAATAAATATCTAAAGGAGATACCACCTTATACTGATTAGCTTGACTATTATCAATAAGACAAGAAATAATGAATGTTAGAAAAGGAAACCATCATACACTGCTGATGCAAATATAAACTTTTACAGCCTCTATGGAATACAGTATGGATGTTTCTCAAAATACTAAGCTAATAAACGACCTAGCAATCCCTCTTTCTGGGTATCTACCCAATACATTTGAAACACTTATTCATAAACCTATATGTACCCTTGTGTTCATTGCAGCATTATTTATAATAGTCAAGACAAGAAAACAAGCTAAGTTTTCTTCAGTGGATAGTTGAATATATTCAATGAAATATTACCAAGCTATAAAAAGTGAAATACTGCAACTTGCAACAAGGATATTGATAGTATTATACTGAATAAAATAAGTGAGATGGAGAATAAGAACCATATGGTCTCACTTCTATGAAAGACATTTAAAACAAAAAGGAACGGACAAACAACAAGAAGTCCTCATAAATACAGATAATTTATAGTAGTTACCATGGCTAAAGGAGGTCAATGTGAGGATGACAAGGACAGAAGGGTTCAAATATATGGTCATGAAAGAAGACCAGACTTGAGGTAGTGGGCACACAATAGAGTATATGGACATTGTATTTTAAAGATGTACGTTGGATATATAACAAGATCATCCCAATAAACTTAAATTTTAAAAAGCACTTAAAACATAACAAAATAAATATCAAGAGAAATTCAAAAATATTTTAATTAAATGAAAAGGAAAATACACCTTAGCAAAATCTGTGGAGCTTAGTGAAAACAGAGCCTAGACAAAAATTTATATATAGAATGCATATATTAGAAAATAAGAAATCTAAAAGTCAGTAACTAGAACCTTCCACTTAAAAAACTAGAAAAAGAAGAGTAAATTAACTCCAAAGCAAGCAGAAGAAAAGAAAAATTAGAACAGAAATCAGTGAAATTAAAATCTAGAACTCAATGGAGGAAATCAACAAATTCAAAAACTGATTCTTAGAAAAGAGTGATAAAAATGTTAAGCCTCTAGCCAGGCTAACCAGAAGAAAAAAAGAAGAAGACACAAATTATTGATCACAGAAATAAAAGAGGAAACATCACTATAGAATTTATGGATGTTTAAAAGGTAGTAAAGAGCCTTGGCCAATGTGGCTCAGTTGGCTGGAATGTCAACTTGTACCTCAAAAGTTTAGAGAATTGAATCCTGATCAGGGCACAGACTTAGGTTGCAGGTTAGATCTCTAGTCAGGTCATATGGGAGGTAAACAATAGGTGATTCTCCCTCTCTCTCTTGTGCGCTCTCTCTCTCCATATATTTTTTAATTTAAAGATAAAGAAATATTATGTACAACTCTATGCTCATTAATTTGATAATCTAGAGGAAATAGAACAATTACTTGAAAGACAATTTATGAAAACTTATATATGAAGAAACAGATCATTTGAATATACCTATACTTATTAAAGAAAATTAAATAATAATTATAAACCTTTTAAAACAAAGAGTGAGCCCTGGCTGATAGCACAGTGGATAAGGGGCTGGCCTGCAAACCCAAAGGTTGCTGGATCGATTCCCCGGCCAGGACACATAACTAGGTTGCAAGCCAGGTCTGTATTTGGAGGCAAGTGAAGGCAACCATAAATTGATGTCTCTCCCTCTCTGCCTTTCTCCTTCCCCCCTTCTCTGAAAATAATAAATACTAAAAATCTTTTAAAATTAAAAAAATTTAAAAATTAAAAAATAAAAAAAACAGAGAACACAAGAGAGATCCAAGATAGAGATGTAGACACTGTGTCTCCTCCCACAACCAAAAACAATACATCTACTTCAAAACTAGAAACATCCAGAAATTTCTGGACATAGAACTGCATGGAAATCCAACAAACAAAAGATAGAAGAAAGAAAGATTCATCCAGACAAATGGGAGGGGCAGAGCTGGAACACAGAAGAAATGATTAGGTGAGTGGATTGCCAGTGCACTTGGCAGAGCAGCTGCACCAGTGGTGGCACAGGTGGGAAAGCAGCAGGAGTCAGCCAGCAAAAAGAAAAATCACAGTAGGGGCACCTACTGAATGCTCCCAGAACCAGACCAGGCACCGGACCAGATCACATGGCTCACAATTCCAGCACTAGTGGAGAAGAATAAAAAACTGAATTGCTTTTCCTGACTTTGAAACCAGTGGGAGTTGGGATGGAGGAACTATCAGGAAGAGTTCATTTGTTTAGAGTCCACCATGGTTGTGAAATACCCACAGATCCACCCACTTTGGGAACCTCAGAATGGGAGAGGAGCTAGCCCCATACATGAAGCAGGAGAGATGCCTGAGAAAGAGGTGTGTGCTGAGCAAGTGGCATAGATCCCTTTCACACACCCCTCCCCAACAAACAGCACCACTGCCTGGTAAAACAGGCCACTGAGCACTGATGAGTACCTAAAACTCCACCCCTGACAACTAACAAGTGCAACAGCCCTACCTGAGACACAGAGGCAAACACTGGAGCCAGTCTAGATATGTAGACAGAGAAATATGACTCAAAAAATAGCACAAATCAAGGTCCCAGTGGCCAAACTAAGCATAAGAGAAGTAGCCAGCCTGACAGATGAACAAATTGCCAGCCTGACAAATGCATAGTTTAAAATGCTGGTAATAAAGATACTCACAGACTTGACAGATATGCTTGAATATGGTAAACACAGAAGGGGAAATGTGATGGCTAGGCCAAGTGAAACAATGGAAAATACACACAAAATCAATGGTGAAGGGAAGGAAACTGGAGTCCAAACCAACCATTTGGAACATAAGGAAGAAACAAATAGTCAACCAGCACAGAAAGTGGAAACAAGAACTGAAAAAATGAGAAGAGTATTAGAAACCTCAGGGACTACTTTAAACTTATCAACATCTGAATCATAGGAATACCAGGAGAAGAGGAAGCGCAAGAAAGTGAAAACTTATGTGAAAAAAATAATCAAGGAAAACTTCCCTACTTTGGTGAAGGAAACAGATATACAAGTCCAGGCAGCACATAGGGTCCCAAACAACCTATACCCAAACCAAATCACACCAAAACACACCATAATTTAAATGACAAAGGTTAAAGATAGAGAGAATCTTAAAAGCAGCAGAAGAAAAGAAGAGAGTTACCTACAAAGGAGTTCCTATAAGACTTATTAGCTGATTTCTCAAAAGACACTTTGCAGGCAAGAAGGGCCTGGAAAGAAATATTCAAAATTATGAAAAGCAAGGACCTTCAACCAAGAGTGTTCTATCCAGCAAAGCTATCATTCAGAATGGAAAGGCAGATAAAAGTGCTTCCCAGGCAAGGCAAAGCTAAAGGAATTATCATCACCAAATTTTTATTATATGAAATGTTAAAAGGACTTATTTAAGAAAAAGAAAATCAAAACTGTGAATACTAAAATGACAACAAATTCACAACTATCAACAACAGAACCTGAAAAATGAAAAAGAAGGAAAACAAACAAACTAAGCAAACAACCAAAATAGGACCAGAAACATAGGTCTGGGGATTATTGGAAGGGTTATTAGCTGGGAGAGGGAAGGAGGCAAAATGGGTAAGTTAAGAATAATCGAGGAAAGGATGAAATCAGAGAACTTATATGCACAACCCATGGACATGAACTAAGGGGGACTGGGACTGTGGGAGGGAACAGGGGTCTTGGGTGGAAGGGAGCAAAGGGAAAAGAATTTGGGACAACTGTAACAGCACAATCAATAAAATACACACACACAAAAAAAAAAAAAAACCCAGAAAGCACAATATTCAGATAAGTACACTGGTGAATTGTATGAGAAATTTGGAAGAGAAATTGTACCAATTCTCTATAAGATCTTTTAGAAGTTAGAAGCAAGATTAATATGTTTCAGACTCATTCAAAATGAAATAAAGACCTCACAAGAAATCTATAGAGTAATATTTCTCATGAACATAAATGTAAAATCCTTTTTAAAAAGTATCAAATTGAATTTAACAATACGTAAAAAGAGATATACACCAGAACTAAATTATATTTATCCAAGGTATGGAAAGTTTACTCAACATTTGAAAATCAATTACTGATTGGTTCCGGCAAGATGGTGGAGAAGTGGAGCCACACCAGTCTCCTCCCAGGTCGCATGTGGAATTACATTTTTGGAGAAAAAATCAGCTGGAATTACCAACAGAACACCAGCTGGAAAGAAGCCCTATAACCACAGACAGAACCAAAGAGACTGCTTCATCACAATGTGACTGGTAGGAATCACGGAAAGGCTAGAGGGCTGGCTGGGCCCCCAAAAGAGGCAGCAGTGAAGGGACAGAGCCAGGGTCTCCACCTGAGAAAGGTGGGTTCTGCTCCTCTAACTGGGTGTCCCAGCAACAGCAACACAGCAGAGAGCAGAACAGCATTCAGCTGAAAAGAGCAGAAATTGGTGGAGTTTACTAGCCTAAGAGAGTGCCAAAGACAGAACTACTAGGGTGACCACAGCGAAAATACATTGGCACCCACCTACCCTGGGCTCCAGTGGAGGGATGGAAGAGAGAACTTGAGAGTTTGTGGCTGTGGCTTGGAGGACAGAAGTAGGGAGGTGGCTGTGGGGATCCCGGTGCTGACTCATCACCCACACCTCTAGCCAAATGAGCTGCGCCAAACAGCTTCTGTAGGAGGCTCCTCATAGCCCCGCCCACTGAAAGCAATCTGCCCTGCCCAGCTGTGCCTGAGCCTGGTGCCTGATCACAATTCTGTGATTTACTGCTACATAAGTCTCTCCTGCCCTGCTCTGCCCAGCCCTAGCTGAGCATAGATAGAATAGTTAGCACCTGAAGAGATATTTCTCACCCAGCAGTGCCTGTGCCTGGCAGCTGATTACAAACCCTCTGAATTAAAGCTGAGTCAGTCAGTCAGCTCTGCTTAGTGGCAACTGAGCCTGGTGGCTGATCGTGGATTCATTTGTTCACGACTAAGTTGGTTTGTCCTGCCCACTGGCCTCTGGGCTGGGCGGCTGATCACAGATTCATTGGATTACAATTGTACCTTGCTGTCTAGCCCAGCAGCTTCTGAGCCTGCTGGCCAAACAAAGATTCATTGGGTTACAATTGGATCTTGCTGCCTAACCCAGTGATGCCTGATTCTAGCAGCTGATCAAAGATTCATTGATCTACACCTGAATCTGTCCTACGAGACTGCACCTGAGCTGGTGGCTGACCCTTTGGATTATAGTTGAACCTCTCTGTCTAACCCAGCAGGGCCTGAGTTTGGTAGATGATTTATTGATATACAACTGAATCAGTCTGTCACCCCAAGCTGTATTTGAGCATAATGATTGATCACAGACCTATAGGATTACAACTAAATCAATCCTTCAAGTCTAGCAGTTCCTTAGCCTCACAGCTGATCCGTCTGATTGGATTACAATGAAATCTAAAAATGGGGAGAAAAAGAAATAGTCCATAACCAAAAGGAAAGGAGGAATCCCCAGAAAGACCACTAAGTGAAACAGAGGTAAGCAAACTATCCGATATGGAATTCAAAATAATGATAGAGAAGCTCAATGATCTCAGCCAGCTCAAAAAAACTACAAACAATGCCAGGTGAACTACAAACAACTCCAGGGAATCTACAAGGAACTTACTGAGAACTACACCAGTATTAAAAAGGACATAAAAACTATCAGTAAGACCCAGGAGGAAATGAAGAATACATTTGCAGAATTGAAGAATACAGCAGAAGGAATCAACAGCAGGCTATAGGAAGCAGAGGATTAGTTCAGAGAGCTGGAGGACAACGTAGAAAAATGTTTAAGGACAGTGCAACAGAATGAAAAAAGACTGAACAAGAATGAAGATGTTTAAACAGAAATAGAAGCGAGAAAACAAATCCCATTTACCATAGCAACAAGAAAAATAAAGTACCTAGGAATCAACTTAACTAAGGAGGTAAAAGACCTGTACTCAGAAAACTACAGAACAATGAAGAAATAAATCAAGGAAGATACAAATAAATGGAAGCATATACCATATTCATGGATGGGAAGAATTCACATCATTAAAATGTCCATACTACCCAAAGCAATCTACAAATTCAATGCAATCCCAATTAAAATACCAATGACAGACTTCACAGAAATAGAAAAAATACTGCAAAAATTTATATGGAACCAAAAACGCCCATGAATAGCCACAGCAATCTTGAGAAGAAGAACAAGGTAGGAGGAATCACAATACCAGACTTCAAACAATACTACAAGGCTACAGTCATCAAAACAGCATGGTACTGGCATAAGAATAGGCATATAGATCAATGTAACAGAATAGAGAGCCCAGAAATTAACCCAGGACTCTTTGCTCAACTAATATTCAACAAAGGGGGAAGGAACATAAAATAAAGTAAAAACAGTCTCTTCAACAAATGGTGTTGGGAGAATTAGACAGTAACATGCAAAAGATAAAACTACACCACAAATTTACACCATACACCAGAATAAACTCAAGATGGATGGATAAAGGATTGAAACATAAGCAGTGCCACCATAAAGTGCCACTGGAGGAAAAGATAGGCAGTAAACTTTTGGATATCCTACGCAGAAATATGTTTACTGATACTTCACCAAGGGCAATGGAAATCAAAGAACAAATCAACAAATGGGACTATATCAAATTGAAAAGTTTCTGTTCAGCTAAAGAAAATATCAGCAAAATTCAAAGGGAACCAACTGTATGGGAAAACATAATTGCCAATGATACCTCAGACAAGGGTCTGATCTCCAAAATATATAAAGAACTAATACAGCTCAACACCAGGGAGATAGAAAGCCCAATTAAAAAATGGTCAAAGGACCTGAACAGACAACTCACTGACGAAGATAAACAAAGGGCCCAGAGGCATATGAAAGAATGCTCAACATCACTAGTCATCAGAGAGATGCAAATTAAAACCACAATAAGATATCAACTCACACCTGTCAGAATGGCAATCATCAACAAATCAACAAACAACAAGTATTGGTGAGGATGTGGGACAAAGGGAACCCTTGTGCACTGTTGGTAGGAATGCAGGCTGGTGCAACCACTGTGGAAAACAGTATGGGGTTTTCTCAAAAAACTAAAAGTGCCCACCCTGGCTGGTAGCACAGTAGATAAGGCGCCAGCCTGCAAACCCAAAGGTCACTGGTTTGATTCCCCACCAGGGGACACATAACCAGGTTGCAAGCCAGGTCTCCAGCCAGGTCCACAGCTGGAGGCAGGTGAAACATAACCACACATTAATGACTCTCTCCTAATCTGTCTCTCTCCTTTCCCCTCTCTCTAAATATAATAAATACAATCTTTAAACAAATGGAACTGCCTTTTGATCCAGCAATTCCACTACTTGGACTATACCCAAAGATTCCTGAAACACCAATTCATAAGTACCTATGTACACCTATGTTCATAGCAGCACTATTTACAATAGCCAAGTGCTGGAAACAGCCTAAGTTCCCATCACTGAATGATTGGATCAAAAAACTTGGGTACATTTACACAATGGAATACTATACAGCAGAAAGAAAGAAGGAACTCCTACCCTTAGCAACAACATGGATGGAACTAGAAAGTATTATGCTTAGTGAAATAAGCCAGTTCAGTGAAGAACAAATACCATGTGATCTCACCCATTACAGGACAATAACGAACAAAAAAAACAACAAGCAAAACAGGACCAAATACATGAATACAGTGAATAGGCCTTCAGTGGTCAGGGGGAAGGGGATTGGGGAGAGGGTGGAGGAAGAGGCAAGGAAGGGGAGCAGTTTAGATAAAAACCTAGTATAAAGGAACCATGGACATGGACAACAGGTGGGATTGACTTTGGGGGGAATGGGTGGGTGGGTAGGGGGACAGAGGGGAGCAAAAAGGGGATGGATGTAATACAATAACAATAAAATTAAATTTAAAAAAAGAAAAAAAAAGAATGAAGATGTTTTAAGCAAGGGGCAGGACAACATGAAATGCAACAATATCCTTATTGGGGTACCAATAGGGGTACCAGAAGGAGAAGAGAAACAAGGAATGAAACACCTGTTAAAAAAAAGTAATGATGGAAAACTTCCATAACATGATGATTGAAAATGTGACTCAACTTTAGGAAGAACAGAAGGTCCCAATGAAGATAAATCCAAATAGACTCACTCCAAGACACATTATAATTAAAATGGCAAATTTCCAAGACAAAGAAAGACTCCTAAAAGCATCAAGAGAGAAACAGCAAGTAACATATAAGGGGGGTCCAATAAGTTTATCAAATGATATTCAACAGAAACAATACAAGCCAGAAGGGAATGGCAGAAAATATTCCAAGTAATGGTAAACAAAGGTCTACAACCAAGAATACGTGACCCAACAAGGCTCTCATTCAAAATGGAAGGAGAAATAAGGAATTTCACAGACAAAAGAAGACTAGAATAATACATCTCTACCAAACCAGCATTGCAAGAAATGCTAAAGGGGGGCTTTTTAAAAAATTAAGAAACAGAGAGGGAGAGAGAGAGAGAGAGAGAGAGAGAGAGAGAGAGAGAGAGAGAGAGGAACACAGGTACAAAGGAGGAAAATGGCAAAAAATAAGTATCAATCAATAGTAACCTTAAATGTAAATGGATTAAATGAGCCAATCAAAAGACATAGGGTAGCTGAATGGATAAGAAAACATGGCCTACATATATGCTGTCTTCAAGAGACCCACCTCACAACAAAAGATGGACACAGTCTGAAAATGAAGAAATGGAAATATATATATCAAGCAAATAGACATCAAAGAAAAGGCTGGAGTAGCAATACTTCTTTCAGACAAAATAGATTTTATGATGAAGCCCATAAAAAGAGACAAAGGACATTTTATAATACTTAAGGGAACAATCCATTAAGAAGATACAACTCTGGTAAACATATGTGCACCCAACATAGGACCTCCAAAATATATAAGAAAAATCTAGGAGGATTTCAAGAAGGATATAGACAGCAACACACTGATAGTAGGGGATTTTAATACCCCACCATCAACAATGGACAGAACTTCCAAACAAAAAAACACCAAGAATATTGTAGCATTAAACAAAACTCTACAGGAAATGGACCTAACTGAAATATACAGAACCTTTCACCCCAAAGAAGCAAAATACACATTCTTTTCAAATGCACATGTAACATTCTCTAAGATAGACCACATGGTAGGTTACAAGACAAGCCTCCACAAATACAGGAAAATTGAAATCATACCAAGCATCTTCTCACATCACAATGGATTGAAACTAGAAACCAACCTCGAGGGAAAAAACTAAAAACACTCTAACTTGTGGAGACTGAATGACATGCTTTTAAGTAAGAATGGGTTAACAATGAGATAAAAGATGAAATTAAAAAGTTTCTGGAAACAAATGACAATGAATACACAATAGCTTAAACCTATGTATGGGACATAACAAATTTCCCACAGAGGAAAATTTATAGCAAAACAGGCATACATAAAAAGGTCAGAAGAAGCTTACACAAACAACCTAACCATAAAGCTGAAAGAACTAGAGGAGCAACAACAAACAAAGCACAGAGCATATAGAAGGAAGGAAATCATCAAATTCAGAGCAGAATTAAACAACTTAGAGACTAAATCTACAATTTGAGGAAACAATAGGGCCAAGTGCTGTTTCTTTGAAAAACTAAATAAAATCGACAAGCCTTTAACCAGACTCATCAAGAAAAAGAGAGAAAGGACCCAAATAAGCAAAATCAGAAATGACAGAGGAGAAATCACAACTGATACTTCAGAAATACAAAAGATTGTAAGAAATTACTACAAACAACTATATGACAAGAAATATGACAACCTGTGTGAAATGGACACATTTCTGGAAATGTATATAATCTACGAAAACTGAATCCAGAAGAAGCAGAAACCCTGAATAGGCTAATAACAAATAGTGAAATTGAAGAAGTAATCAAAAATCTCCCAAAGGACAAGAGTCTTGGACCAGATGGCTACACAGGTGAATTCTACAAAACATTTAGAGGAGAACTAACTCCTATTCTACTCAATCTAGTCCAAAAAATCCAAGAAGAGGAAAGAACACCAAACTCTTTCTATGAGGCCAATATTATTCTAATCCCAAAACCAGGTCAAGACACAACTAAGAAAGAAAACTATTGGCCAATATCTCTAATGAACATAGATGCTAAGTTTCTCAACAAAATATTGGCCAACTGGATCCAGCAATACATTAAAAAGATCATACCCCATGATCAAGGGAGTTTCATCCCAGGGATGCAAGGATGGTACAACATTTGCAAATCAGTAAATATAATACACCACATCACCAAAATGAAAGACAAAAACCATATGATCACATCAATAGATGCTGAAAAGTCATCTGATAAAGTACAGCAACCATTTATGATAAAAATGCTCAGCCAGTTGGAAATAGAGGGAGCACACCTCAATATCATAAAGGCCATATATGAGAAACCTAAAGCCAATATCATACTCAATGGGCAAAAACTAAAAGCTTTCCCCCTAAGATCAGGAACAAGACAAGGATGTCCACTTTCTCCACTTCTGTTCAACATTGTTTTGGAAGTTCTAGTCATAGCTACCAGAGAAGAAAAAGCAATTAAAGGTATCCAAATTGGAAAGGAGGAAGTCAAACTGTCATTATTTGCATGACATGGTAGTGTACATACAAAACTAGATAGACTCCACCAAAACATCAAAAACCTACTTGACTTAATAAGAAAATTTAGCAAAATAGATGGATATAAAGTCAATATTCAGAAATCAAAAGCATTTTTTTTACCAATAATGAAACATCAGAAATATAAGCAAGAAAACAAATCTCATTTACCAAAGCAACAAGAAAAATAAAGTACTTAGGAACCAACTTAACCAAGGAGGTAAGAGACCTGTACTCAGAAAACTATAAAACACTGAAGAAAGAAATTAAGGAAGATACAAATAAATGGAAGTATACACGATGTTCATGGAAGGGGAGAATTAACATCATTAAAATGTCCATACTACCCAAATCAATCTATGGATTCAATGCAATCCCAATTAAAGTATCAATGACATACTTCATAAAAATAGAAAAAATACTTCAAAAATGTATATGAAGCCAAAATCAACCACAAACACGTACAGCAATCTTGAGAAAGAAGAACAAAGTAGGAGGAATCACAATACTGGACATCAAACTATACTACAAGGCTACTGTCATCAAAACAGTCTGGTACTGGCCTAAGAAGAGACATATAGATCAATGGAACAGTACAGAGAGCCCAGAAGTAAACCAGGACTCCATGGTCATTTAATATTTGACAAAGCGGGAAGGAACATAAAACAAATTAAAAACAGTCTCTTCAACAAGTGGTGTTGGGAGAACTGGACAGCAACATGCAAAATAATAAAACTACACCACCAACTTACACCATACACCAGAATAACTCAAGATGGATAAAGGATTTAAACATAAGCAGTGCCACCATACAGGTCCTGGAGAAAAATATAGGCAGTAAAATTTTAGATATCCTATGCAGAAATATGTTTACTGATACTCCCCCAAGGGCAAAGGAAATAAAAAAACAAATAAACAAATGGGAATAAATAAATATCAAATTGAAAAGTTTCTGTTCAGCTAAAGAAAATACCAGCAAAATTAAAAGGGAACCCACTGTATGAGAAAACATATTTGTCAATGACACCTCAGACAAGGGTTTGATATCCAAAATATATAAAGAAATTATGCTACTAAACACCAGAGAGACAGACAGCCCAATTAAAAATGGGCAAAGGACCTGAACAGACAACTCACTGAAGAAGATATACAAAGGGCCCAGAGGCATATGAAAGAATGCTCAACATCATTAGTCATCAGAAAGATGCAAATTAAAACTACATTAAGATGCCACCTCACACCGGTTAGAATGGCAATCACCAGCAAATCAACAAACAAGTGTTCGCGAGGATGCAGGGCAAAGGGAACCCTCATACACTGTTGGTGGGAATGTAGGCTGGTGCAGCCACTGTGGAAAACAGTATGGGGTTTCCTTAAAAAACTGAAAATGGAACTGCCTTTTGATCCAGTAATTCCACTACTTGGACTATACCCAAAGAATCCTGAAACACCAATTCATAAGAACCTATGCACACCTATGTTCATAGCGACACTATTTACAATAGCCAAGTGCTGGAAACAGCCTAAGTGCCCATCAGTGGATGATTGGATCAAAAAACTTTGGTACAGTTACACAATGGAATTCTATATAGCACAAAGAAAGAAGGAACTTGTACCATTTGCAACAACATGGATGGAACTGGAGAGTATTATGCTTAGTGAAATAAGCCCGTCAGTGAAGGACAAATATCATATGATCTCACCCATTACAGTACAATAATGAGCAAAACTAACAACAAGCAAAACAGAACCAAGTATATGAATACAAGGAATAGGTCTTCAGTGGTCAGGGGGAACGGGATTGGGGGGAGGGAGGAGGCAGAGGCAAAGAAGGGGAGCAGCTTAGAAAAGAACCTAGTATAAAGGAACCATGGACATGGACAACAAGTGGGATTGACTTTGGGGGGAATGGGTGGGTGGTGAGGGGGACAGAGGGGATCAAAAAGGGGATGGATGTAATAAAACAACAATAAAATTTTAAAAAAAGAAAAGAAAAGAAATTATGCTACTCAACACCAGAGAGACAGACAGCCAAATTAAAAATGGGCAAAGTACCTGAACAGACAACTCTCTGAGGAAGACATACAAATGGCCCAAAGGCATGTGAAAGAATGTTCAACATCACCAGTCATCAGAGGGATGCAAATTAAAACCACAATAAGACATCACCTCACACCTGTCAGAATGGCCATCATCAACAGATCAACAAACAACAATGTTGGCAAGGATGTATGGAAAAGGGAACCCTGGTGCACTGTTGGTTGGAATGCAGACTGGTGCAGCCACTATGGAAAACAGTATGGAGTTTCCTCAAAAAACTAAAAATGGAACTGCCTTTTGATCCAGCAATTCTACTACTAGGATTATACACAAAGAACCCTGAAACACCAATTCAGAAGAACCTAGTACCCCTATGTTCAAAGCAGCGGTTTTTACAATAGCCAAGTGCTGGGAACAGCCTAAGTGCCCGTCAGTGTATGATTGGATCAAAAAACTTTGGTACTTTTACACAATGGGATTCCACACAGCAAAAATAAAGGAGGAACTCCTAACCTTTGCAACAACATGAATGGGACTAGAAAGTATTATGCTTAGTTAAATAAGCCGGTCAGTGAAAGACAAATACCATATGATCTCACCCATTACAGGACAATAATGAACAAAACAAACAAATAAGCGAAACAGAACCAGATACATGAATACTATGAATAGACCTTCAGTGGGCAAGGGGGTTGAAGGGGGTGGGAAAGAGGAGGCAAAGAAAGGCAGCAGTTTAGTCAAGGATCTAATATGGAAGAATCATGGACATGAAAAACAAGTGGGATTTACTTTGAGGGAAAGTGGGTGGGTGGGAATTGGGACATAGGGGAGTAAAAAGGGTATGGATGTAATACAACAACAATAAAATTAAATTAAAAAAAATAAAAGTAAGTAAATAAATTCTAGGAAGTCTTAAATACCAAAAAATAAAAAGAAGAAAAGAGAAAAAGAAAATCAATTAATGTAGTCTAGCACTTTAACAGAATTTAAAAACATTATTATGTCAATAGATGCTGAAAAAGCATTTAATAAAATTCAGCATTCATTTATGATAAAATCTCACAGCAAAAAAAGAATAGAGAAAACATAACTCAACATAATAAAAGCCATATATGAACATTTCACTGCCATCATTATACTCAAAAGGAAAAAAAATGTTTCCCTTAAGATCAGGAACAAGACAGGAAGTCCATTTTTGCCACTCTTATTCAACATAGTACTGGAAGTCCTAGCTACAACAATCAGGCAGGGAGAAACAAATAAAAGGCATTCAAATTAAAAAGGAAGAAGTGAAACTGTCATTATTAGCACATAACATGTATATAGAGTACCCTTAAGATTCCACCAAGCAACTATTAGAAATGATACATAAACTCAGTAAAATAGTAGGATATAAATATCCAGAAATAAATTGCATTTTTATACACTAATATTAGACTAGCAAAAAGGGAAACTATAAAAACAATTCATTTACAATTGCATTAAAAAAAAATACCTTGGATAAACAGCCAAGAATAAAAATGACCTGTATTAGGACAATTATATGATACTGAAGGAAGAAAAACAGGAAAATACAAACAAGTGGAAGCATATATTATGTTCACAAACAGGGAGAATTAACATCATCAAAATATTCAGATCAAGAAAACCAAGACTTCTGTCCAAGATGTTGATGTAGGTAGACACATTGCAGCTCCCTCCACAACTAAGAAGAAATACAACTACCTCAAAACTATAGCCAACCAGAAATTCCAGAAAATCAAGCTACACAGAAGTACAACAAAGAAATATATAAAGAAGAAATATTCACCCAGACAGGTAGAAGGGGCAGAGCCAGGACAGAGAGGATGCAGTTTTGTGGTGTAGTTTGGCAGCATGGTTGGCAGCAAGGCAGCTGCAGCAGGATGACAAAAAGTACAGTCACACATTAAAAAGAAAGCAGAGACACCTGGGAAATGCTCTGAGCACCAAACCATACTGCATGGTTCAAGGTTCCCACGTACGGGGAGAATATGAAACCTCATCACTTCTGACCATGAAAACCAATGGGGGTTGAGGCAAAGGAAGAAACTGTCAATCTCTCAGCAGAATCTGTTTAGAGGCTACCATCGACCTGGAACATCTGCAGACCCACCCACTCTGGGAACCACAGCCATGGGAACAACTAGAGTTATCAGTCAACAGCTATACAAGAAGTGGGACAGGTGCTTAGGAAAGGGGCAAGTGATGAGCAAGCAGCATTGCTCCTTTTCAGACCCCTTCCCTACATACAGCACCACAACTTGGCAAAATGAGTTGCCCTGCACTAACAAATACTTAAGGTTCTTCCCTTTACAATGTAGCAGGTGCTATAACTCTACCAAAGACACAGAGGTAAACACAAGAGCCTGTCAAGTTGAGGAAACAGATAACTGTGGCCCAAAAGAGGGAGCAGATCAAGGTTGAACTGGAGAACTAAGTAATGAAGAGATAGCCAACCTAATATGAAGAGTTCAAAATGTTGGTGATAAAGATGCTCATAGACTTGATAGGCATGCTTGAGTATGGCAAATGCAGAATAGAAGTGGTTATTCTAAGGGAAATGAAGGAAAATCCAAATGAAACCAAAGGTGAAGGGAAGAAAACTGGGGTTCAAATCAATGGTTTAGAACATAAGGAAAAAATAAACAGGCAGCTAATAGAGAATGAAGAAACAAAACTTGAAAAAAACAAGGAGAAGCCTAGGAACCTGAGACAATTTTAAGTGTGCCAACATAAAAATCATAGAGATACCAGAAGGAAAAGAGGAAGGTCAAGAAATTGAAAACTTGTGTGAAAAAAATAATAAAGAAAACTTCCCTAATTTGGTGAAGTAAATAGACATAAAGTCCAGGAAGCACAGGGAGTCCCAAACAAGCTAGGCCCAAAGAGGTCCACAGCAAAACACATCATAATTAAAATGCCAAAGATTAAAGATAAAGAGAGAATCTTAATAGCAGCAAGAGAAAAGAACAGTTACCTATGAAAGGGTTCCTATAATACTATCAGCTGGTTTCTCAAAAGAAACTTTGCAGACAAGAAGGGACTGGAAAGAAATATTCAAAGTAATGAAAAGCAAGGACCTACAACTAAGATCACTCTATTCATCAAAGCTTTTATTTAGAATGGAAGGGCAGATAAAGTGCTTCTCAAAAAGTAAAGCTTGACTGGTTGCAAGCCAGGTCTCCAGCCATGGCTGGAGGCAGGTGAAAGACAACCATACATTGATGTCTCCCTCCCTCTCTGCCTCTCTCCTTTCCCCTCTCTCTAGAAATAATAAATAACATTTTTTAAAAAAGGTAACACTAAAGGAGTTCATCATCATCAAGCCATTATTATATTAAATGTTAAAGGGACTTACTTAAGAAAAAGAAGGTCAAAACTATGAACATTAAAATGACAACAAATTCAACTATCAACCACAGAACATAAAAAAAAAACTGAACAACCAGAATAGGATCAGAATAATAGATATGGAATCATTGGTAAGGTTATCAGCTGGGAGGGGGAAGGGGGAGAAATGGGGAAATGATGTAGGGATTAGGAAATATAATTGGTAGATTCAAGATAGGGGGAAGTTAAGAATAATATAGGAAAGGTTAAAGTCAGGGAACTATATGCATGACCCTTGGACATGAATTAAGTGGGGTGGGATTGAAGGAGGGAGGTGGTCCTGGGTGGAGGATGCAAAGGGAAAAGAAATTGGGACAACTGTAACAGCAAATCAATAAAATATACTTAAAACATTTCATATTTATAATAAAAAAGAAATAATATACTACCTAATGTAATCTATAGATTTAATGCAATTCTTTCAAGATATCAATAGTGTATTTCACAAAACTATAACAAATACTTAAAAGATTATATGGAACCACAACCTTGAATAGCCACAGCATTCTTGAGAATGAACTAAGTTGAAAGAATCATAATATCAAACTATACTACAAGGCCAAAAAACTCATAATAGCATGGTACCAGCATAAAAACATACATATACATAGGTCAATGGAACAGAATAGAGCCCAGAAATAAACACACATTCTTATGGTTGATTAATATTCAACAAAAGAGGCAAGAGCATACAATGGTCTAAAGAGAGTCTATTCAATAAATATTGTTGGGAAATTTGGAGAGATGCAAGCAAAAAAACAAATAAAATTAGACCATCTCCTTACACTATACACAAGAATAAACCCAAAATTAATTCAATATTAAATGTAAGGCTTAAATTCCTAAAAATACTAGAATAAAACATAGGAACTACAACACTGAACATTTCTTGTAACAATATTTTTGATATGTCTTTTTAGGCAATGGAAATAAAAAATTAAACAAATGGAAAAATATCAAACTAAAATGTTTTTGCACAGCAAAGGAAGTCATCAACAAAATAAAAAGACAATCCACTGAATGAGAGAACATATTTGCTAATGATATATCTAATAAGGGATTAATATCCAAAATTTATAAAGAACTTATATAACTCAATACCATAGAAACAAACAAGTCAATTAAATAACAAGTAAGTCACTGGCTCTGGGAGATGGTTCAATTGGTTGGAGCATTGTCCCATATGCCAGAGTCACAGGTTCAATTCCTGGTCACATAACTAGGTTGCAGATTTTATCCTCCATTGGGGCAACCAATTGATGTTTCTCTCTCTCATGGGTGCCTCTCTCTCTCTCTCTCTCTCTCTCTCTCTCTCTCTCTCTCTCTCTCTCTCTCTCTCTCTCTCTCTCTCTCCCTCTTTCTCTCTCTCCCTCCCTACTAAGACTGGCTCAGTTGGGAGGAGGAAAGATGGTGACAGAGTAGAGAACAGTGCTGATGGTGTTTTTGAGTACCAGAGCAGCTGAGGACAGGATAGAGAGCACGAGATGTCTACAGATCCATAAGAATTGGAGCGGAAAGCATCTGGACTCAGGTGAGCACAGCCCAGAGGCAGCAGACACCTACAGGAGAGCAGGTGAGACAGTTCCAAACCAGCCAGAGGGCAGAGGTCAGCTCTGAGCAGTGGTGGCTCTACCCAGGGGGGCGTCTTTCACTGAAGCCAGCTCCAGGCTCCTTGGGGACTAGAAATCTGAGCAGGGAAGTGTGGGCAGTGAGGGCAAGTGCTAGAGAAAACTAGGAATTGAATTCCTGCAGGGGAGGGACTGTGTTAGAGCCTCGCTCCAGTGACAGAGAGAGGAAGCTCCTCACTGGGCCAGAAGTGGAAAAGAGACCTGCGGGGAGCAGAAGTGGGGGAGTGGGGGAGTAGGGAAGTACACTGGCTGGAGCAGCGAGATGGCAGAAAATGGTGATGATCAACCACTGGGGAAAGAGCTGCTTGAAGCCTCTGCAAGGGAGTAGGCCCAGACCCACGCAGCCACACAGGCTCCCAGGCTCCCACAGAAACTCCAAACTGCAAGCCAGGAACTTGCAGATGGGGCAACTGACCCACCCACTGCAGGCAGCAAAGGCTGTGCTGTGGATGCTTTGGGGAGTGGGGTGCATATCACAGAGGCTGCAGTGAATAACTCCTCTGAGAGCTGGACTGCCTGGAGAGTTGGCCCTTGCTCAGGGTAGCCAGGCACTGTTGGCAGACCCCAGGCACTGTTGGCGGATGGGGGCTGCCTCCTCCAGGAGCTGCTGGGGCAGGGCCAGTTATCACAGGAGCCAGTCAGGTTTCAGGCTTCCCTGCAGGGGAGCTAAGTGCCCATAGCAGGCAGGAACCTCCTCTAGAAGATGGAGGAGGAGGAGCAGCTATAGACATCACAGAAGCACCCTGCTGGACTTCAAACAGAAGCACAGAAGGGAGGGCCCCAAAACACCAGCAGCCCTGAAACCCAGCTAGGCTACTGGAGGCCCAGCCTACCTGGGGACTGACACTCAGAATCAGCCCTGACTGTGACAACCCATAGGCCCTGCCACTCCAAGAGCACACAGCTAGACTGTAGACTTCAGAGACCTGACCAAGAAAAAGAGGCAGACTCAGGAAATGGATCGCTGCTAATCTCAAGCACCTGAGTTACTCTGAGAGCTACATGAACTATTTATTAGTCCCTAACATATCCTTTTCAAAAGTTAATTCCAAGCCTCACAATTAGTGCATTTTAAGTAAATACTGTTTATACCATAGTGTATCCCAACTCACATATTTTATTCGTCACCTATCTCAATCCACCTAAATACCCAAGACCCTCCCCCTACTCTTGATTTAAAGACTACTCACTCTCCGACTACAAAGCATTACCAGTCCTCAATTTAAGTATTCCTCCCCTCCCCAGCCACCTAAACCCTTTCTTTATTATTATTAATTTTTTTTCTCTCAGCTAAAATCCCACAGGTCGTAGCTCCCCTGGACCAATCAGGGATCATTAAGGGTGAACAGCCACCCAAACCATTTCTTAATTATTATGATTATTTTTTTTTTCCTGCTAAAAACCCACAGGTCCTGGCCACATCCTGACCAATCAGGGATTATTAAGTGAGAACAGCCACCTAAATCCTTTCTTTATTATTACTATTTTCTTTCTCTGCTAAAAGCCCACAGGTCCTGGCTCCACCTGGACCAATCAGGGATCATTAAGGGTGAACAAGAAGGCAGATGCGGCAACTATATATATAGGCTTACACTGTTCACTTGTGCTTAAGGCTTTCTGGTTCTCCCTCTCCTCATTTCTATAGAATAGATACGTTGGTTTTCTTTCTCATATCCCTGTTATCTTTACTACTCCTCAGCACCTATGGTTATTTTGTGAGGACTGGTGGTTCTATTTTAGGAACAGCTCAAAAGCAGAGTATGAGAAAGGATAGAAGGAGTGTCTCACAATCAGGCAACTGGAAGTAAAGGCGCAACATACACAACCAATCCAGAATACAACAAG
>PVIW01012534.1:0-31601 GCA_004026585.1 Noctilio leporinus
CGAGTACAAGGTACTTCAAAACTTCATATTTCGGGGCCCAGGGAATTTTTCATATTTTAGAACTATATAAACTTGGCAAGAGTGCTTTTTGCTTCTATCAAGGAAGCACAATGTCAGAATTTAAAAACAGATGACTCAAAATCTAGTCATCTGTTTAGAAGTAAGCAGCTCTCTAGGAGAAAATGCATTCCAGGTTTCTATCCTTGTCCATGTCTTAGCAACACCTCAAGGTTTAAGAGTATCATGATACCTAAGCTCATTACAGTTTTTCACTTTAATAATGTGGACATTGTTAAATTTTTGTGAAAGCCTATTGTAAGAAGTATTTGAGTAGGAAAGCTATTTTCTGTGAAAAATGTATAGGTAACTCTTGATTATATAGGGTAAAAAGAAAAAGCTGTTGTTAAAAACACATGAAATCAAAGATAGAAGTAAATGATACGGTAATGAAGTCTGAGGAGCGAACAAAACGGTCACGTGAACTGACTGACAGTCACTGCATTAGGAACCGCCTTTCATACAAATCAGGTGCTGCTCACGTAGCGAGAAGTTCCCACGTGCAATGCAGGGTTCCCAGAACGGTATTTCATCACCACCCCCCCATATGTTCCAACCAGTAAGGAAAACTGCTCTTCGTAAATCCAGTTTATACAGTTTCCTTTTGTCTTGTGCTTTTTTGTTCATATTGTGTAAAAGTAATTTCTCATGACAGAAGTTGACTTCGTGTTACCCAAAGTGTCAGAGGGAACGGTTGAGCCGTGGACTGACTGACGGGGAAGGAGACTGGCTCCAGAACCACCAGTGAGACAGGGTTTGGACCTGTTCCCACCCCACCTCGGGGCGGCCTCAGGGGCAGGAGTCGGAGAGGTGTCCCGGCAGCCACGGGGTGGGTCTGAGGGCCTCGTGACCGAGGGCTCAGATTCCTGGCGGAATCGTTTACAGGGAGATTTTTCTAAAGGAAAGAATCTCATTTCAGAATAGCAAAGAGGTTGTCAGTTTTTAAAAAAACTTTTTTAATTGAATTACAAAATGTCTACTAATGTTTAGGGTGGACAGTTGACCCATGAGCTAGGCAGCTTCTGTGTTGAAAAGCTGTCTTAAGAGGGTATTTGCTTCTTTGAATCAGAGTCCAGTGTTTTAAAGGGGCCAAAGAATAGCGGTTCCTCGTCTAGCACAGTGGATTAGTGGATTAAAGGGGCCAGAGATTGACTGCACTGTTTCCTTTCAGTTATAGGCTGCTGTTTTTATTTTAAGTTAGCAGGTTTCTCTCTCACTGTCTGTCTCTCTCTCCCCCGCTTCCTCTCTCCTTTTCATATACAACTTTGGAAATCTACTTGATTTTAGAGACTGCACTGTTCCCCAGGGAGGGAGACCGGCTTGGAGCAGGCATGTAAGGCAACCTCAGTTTGAGCAAGCCTGCCTACTTGCACTGTCCTGCAAGTCAGTATATTGATAAATAATGTTATCCCTTCCTCCCGTAAGTTTTTTCTTTTTTTTAACATAGCTAAGTGGGACCTTAACCAAAGTTGCATATCGTACTTATGGGTAATATCTTTATCACTTACTGTTTTAAAGAGAAGAAGTTGAATAGTTTGCTTATACCATTCCAATTCTGAGCTACAATAGTTCATTATATACTTGAGGAAAAGATTTCGTGCTCACTTCGGCAGCACGTATACTAAAAAAAAAAAAAAAAATGAAGAAAAGAGTTCTTCATAAATAACATTAAAAGTGAACATTTATCTGATTGAATACAGAAAAATCTTTCAGGAATTATAATTACAGGGGAGAAAACTGATGTTTACTTTGATCTTTAAAAATCTGGCACCTCTTAACCTTTTAGTAACATGGAATTTCTACATTGCTCTAAAATTTTGTTAGTGGTTAGTGTTGTGAAGTAGTCCTGATTTTTAAACCAAAGACTTTAGAAGACCTTAAGTTTTGTAATTTAACCAATTTAAGCTTATCTGGTTATCTAGTCAAAGGACATTCTTTGTCTTTTAAAATTGCTGTTTTTTAAAAGCTTTAACTTCCCATTTTACATTCACACTTGTCCAAAGTTTGAATTTTTCTAGTATGTCTACATGAAATTCTATGTATTTTAAAAATATGAATGACTAATGTTGATGTTATTAAAGTGAATTTTGGTGCTAGATACTTGTAGCTAGTATATAGAAGTCTAAAGTATAGGAAAAACACATTTTCTGAGGGTGCCTGTCATTTAAAAGACCAAATAAACATTGTTTGTTTTAAAAATTTAGCAGATTGTTACCAATTTTAAGGAGAATCATCTTGACTGTTAAAATTATAAATTCTTGTTATTGGAATGAAATAATCCACATATTTGCTTTATGTAGTAGGTGCACTCTGGAAAAGTTACATGTAAATAGAACTTTGTAAATTGTTTTTCCATTGATAGTATCTGATGTTTTCATTTAAAAGGGGGAATTCTATGACATAAAAAAAAATTATGAAACAATAAAATGTTAGTCATGTTCTATAACTCATTATATTTGTCCATTACTGCCATTAAAATAAAATGAAAAGATTCATGAGGTTTCATGAAATCTTTTATTTTGGCTCTGTGTTCACAGGGCTGCCTCACTTACTCATAAAAACTGGGAAACACTCCCAGCAGGTCCAAGGAGCACGCTTTTTCAGGAATCCATTGCAACTAACATTCTCTACAAGTCCAGTGCACTGTCCAACTTTGCTCCTTCCTACAATCCCACGTCACTTCTTTAAAATTTTTTCCCAGTTTTTTTGAGATGTAAGTGATATACGCCATTGTGTTAGTTTG
This sequence comes from Noctilio leporinus, assembly GCA_004026585.1. NCBI lineage: Eukaryota > Metazoa > Chordata > Mammalia > Chiroptera > Noctilionidae > Noctilio > Noctilio leporinus. Next base: position 2,801 of record PVIW01012534.1, read on the forward strand.
TTATAGAATATAGTGATTTAGTATTTGTGTATATTAAGACATGATCACCACAATAAGTTCAGTTAACATCATTACCTCACATAGTTAAAAATTTTTTTCCTTACGATGAGAATTTTTAAGTTCTCCTCTCTTAGCAACTTTCAACTATATAATACAGTATTGTTACCTGTAGTCACCATGCTTTTCACTATATCCCAGGGCTTGCTTATCATATAACTGGAAGTCTGTACCTTTTAATCACCTTCACCCATTTCTTCCTTCCCACCCCTGACTCTGACAGCCACCAGTCTGTACTCTGTTTCTGTGAGTTCCTTTTTCTTAGATGTCCACATACAGGTGAAATCATACATTATTTACCTTTCTCTGTCTGACTGACATAATGCTTTCAAAGCTGCTCCACTTTCATGAAAACTAGACGCATGGATGTGGCAGAGCAGCTCCTGATGTCCTCAAAGGCCCTTTCCAGATCTGCTTAAGAAGTGTTTTTTTTAAAAATGGCACATATGTATACATTGCATAAAAATCTTTGTAATTTCAAATAAATGACCACTGTATAATTTTTAGGCTTTTGGATGAATTATATTTGGTTTTAGTTATGTTAAAAGGTTCAGAATTACTGTTTCAATGCATCATTCTTTATCACATCAAACAGGTATTTAAATACATTTTTAATGCAAAAATATCCAAAATGCTGTAGATGCTTTATTTTTTCAATTTTATAGATATAAAAATTAAATTTTATAATGCTGATGTCTAAATATTACAACATGCTGTCAACTTGGTTCATAATAGCACAGTAAAGTTTCTTTTGAACATATGTACTACAGGCATTTAGAACTTAACACTTCATACTGGAATAAATAGTTTTAATAAATTTTATCAAATATCTTGTAGACTTTTTAAAAATTCCATTGTTTGTTATGTTCTGAAGTTCATTTCCTACACACCTCTTCAAGAACAAGCTCACTAATTTCCCTGAATTATTCTATCCCACCCTGTTAAACATAAAATTGTCAATTCCTCAACATTTTTACACATAAAAATAGAATTGCATATGGTTCCATCTAATACCATTCATAAAATTCAACTGAGTTGACATGTGCAGGAACAGGGTCCTGTGACACGGTATCCTGTATCTGACTGGGGTCCATCTTGCTAATCAAGTAGAGATGATTTTTACAGTAGAGCAAAGGTGTCTCTTATTGGTCACCTGTATCCACCAACCAAAAGAGAAAGTCAGTGAAATGTGTAATGGGTTTGAGGAAGCTTTAAGGCATAAGTGTCCATTTAATTTACAATTTGCACAGTTTTGAAACTTGGGAGAAGAAAGGAATTCCCCTTGAATCTGGAACATTGGCTGGCCTTCTGAGGCTGGCGGTTGGGTGTGTTCACTTCCAGGAAGCCTTGATGCCTGTGCCCTTGGGCAAGTTGGAGGCCCAGGTGCTAGAGTTGTCGGATAACTTCAGCTCCTGCGCATCCAAGTGCACGTGGTGTCAGGAGCTGTGGCCACGGGGAGACAGTGTCCTTCATGTTCTTTTAAGTGCCAAATAACAGAAGTGGCCCATCCCATGTGGTCCCCAAATCATCAAACATCTTTTATCCTTTCAACTTGCAGCTTTTCCTGAATGTCTGCAATGGGTGAGGGAGGCTCCCCACAGTCCTGCTTGAAGAACAGGTGGACTAAGTGACCTGAGTATCCTGGTAGAATGAGAACACTCCATTGTTTCTCCCCTTCAGTTTGTAACGTCAATTATAACAACAAAGAATCCCTTGCTTGATACACAAATGCCTGTAAGGCCCACACATTGGGACTTGTGAAGGGAGGCATGTTAGAGTGAGTAGGGAGGTGGGACAGAGAAAGGACAGGATGGTGGCAGCAGATAGAGTTCAGTGTCCCCTACAGTTGCAGTGAGCATGGTGGTGGAGAAGCTGGGCTTCAGCCCTTACACTATGCCAGGATGGAAGAGGGGCAAACACAGTTTCCTTCCCAGAAAAGGCACCACCCCTCCCACATCCCCACTGCAGTAGAGGGGACTAGGAAGCTTTAAAGAAAAGATTGGTACCAATGGGCATTACTAAATGGGGAGGAGAGATCACAGCTTTGCTTTTCCTGCCCCACACTCCCTGGTGAAGCAAGTAGATTAAGGTTCGTTTAAGTATATTTTGATTATGCTGTTAGAGTTGTCCCAATTCCTTTTCCCTTTGCTCCCCTCCACCCAGTCCCTTTTCTCCAGCAAGCCCATCCCCCTTAGTTCATGCCCAAGGGTATTGCACAGAAGTTCTTCGGCTTCACCCTTTCCCCATCTATTTTGTACCTACCAATTATGCTTCTTAATCCCTGCACCATTTCTGCCTTTCTCCCCTTTCACCCTCCCAGCTGATAACCCTCCAAATGGTCCCCATACCTATATGATTCTCTTCCTGTTGTGGTTGTTCGCTTAGTTTTTTTATTTGTTTAGGTTCTTTTGTTGATAGTTATGTTTGTTGTCATTTTAATGTTCATGATTTTTATCCTCTTTCTTAAGTCCCTTTAACATTTGGTGATGAACTTTATTTTAGCTCTACCTTGTCTGGGAAGCACTTTATCTGCCCTTCCATTCTAAAGGATAGCTTTGCTGGATAGACTAATCTTAGTCCTTGCTTTTCACCACTTTCAATACTTCTTGCCTGCAAAGTTTCTTTTGCAAAAACAGCTGCTAGTCTTAAAGGAACCCCTTTGTAGATAACTTCTCTTGCTGCTTTTAAGATTCTCTATCTTCAGTCTTTAGCATTTTAATTATGATGTGTTTTGGTGTGGTCCTCTTTAGCTTGTTTGGGACTCTGTGTTTCCTGGACTGGTATGTCTATTTCCTTCACCAAATTTGGGAAGTTTTCCTTCATTATTTTTCCAAATATGTTTTCCATTTCTTGCTCTTCATCTTCTTCTGGCACCACTATGATTTGGATGTTGTTACATTTAAAGTTGTCCCAGAGGTTCCTAAACCTTTTTTTTTTTCTTTTTTTTTTTTAAGATTTTATTATTTTTAGAGAGAGGCAGAGAGGGTAAGAAAGACATCAGTGTATGGTTGCCTTTCACTTGCCTCCAGCTAAGGACCTGGCTGGAGACCTGGCTTGCAACCTGATTGTGTGCCCTGGCTGGGAACTGAACCAGCGACCTTTGGGTTTGCAGGTGGGTGCCTTATCCACTGTGCCACCAGCCAGGGCTACCTTTCATTTTTTTTCAATTCTTGTTTCTTAATTCTGTACTGGTTGTTTATTTCTCATGTTCCAAATTGTTGCTCTGTACCCTGTTTTTTTTCCCTTCACCATTGGGTTTGTGTGGATTTTCCTTTGTTTCACTTAGCATACATAACCTTCTCTTCCCTTATGCGTCTGCCATACTCAACCATATCTGACAAGTTTATGAGCATCTATATCACCAGTGTTTTGAACTGTGCACCTTTTACATTGGCTTTGTCCACATCTGTCAACATTGGTATCTCCTCCTTGCTAAGTTCTCCCACTGGAACCTTGATCTATTCTCTCTTGGGACATACTTCTGTTTCCTCAATTTGACAGGCTCCTGTGTTTGCCTCTGTGTCTTAGAGCTGTTGCACCTGTTATGTTGTAAGGGGAAGAGCCTTCGGTATTCGGCAGGATGAGGTGACCTGTTTCACCACGTTGTGGTGCTGTATGTGGGAGGGGGGTCTGAGAGGGAACAACACTGCACACTCAACACTTGCCCCTTTTCTAGGCATCTCTCCCGCTTCCCGTATGGGACTGGTGCCTCTGTAACTGGTACCCTGCTTGTGGTTCCCAGAGCGGGAGTGTCTGCGGATGTTTGAGATTGTGGGGCCCACTAAACAAATGGGCTTTGCTGAGAGACCAGCAGTTTCTTCGTCCACCCCCACTGGTTTACAGTCAGAGGCTTTATTGTCCCACTGGTGCTGGGACTGCTCCCCAGGTGTTCCAACTTTTATTTCACGTGTGACTGCACTTTCCGCTGCCACTGTCACACCACGTCCTCTTTACCCCTCCTAACTGGATGAGTGTTTCTTTATATCTTTGTTGACTTCCATGCAGCTCAATTTTTAGAACTTCTGGTTGTCTCCAGTTTTGAGGTAGTTGTATTCCTTCTTAGTTGTGGAGGGAGACACAGAGTGCCTACTCTGCCTCCCATCTTGACCAGATGTCCTCGCAAGTGGGTGTTTTAACAGTGGTGCCAGCAGCCTTTGCTGGCAGGGGATGAAGCTGGGAGATAGGGAACTTGGTCTCCCTGTTGGAGATACCCTGGCAACATAAAAAAAGTATCCTACCTATCAATCAGCTGACTTGTTGAGAATAAAACAGTAAACAAGTAAAAGGCTAAAATGTACAGGAAGAGAAATAATCCATCAAAATACCATGAACAATTACGGTAACTTGGGACCTATCTACAGAAATCAAACTCAAAAATCACAGAAGATGATTTAAATGACAGAGAATTCAAGATTGCAGTTATGAAGAAACAATGTATCAGAAAACTCAAAGACAGTTCAGTGAAGCTGAGGAATAAAATTAATGAACAAAAAACTTTACCAGAGACTGAACCATAAAAAGTCAAATTCCGGAGCATAAATACTTATGTACCCTTATGTCTATTGCAGCGTTATTAACAACAGCCAATACATGGGAACAACCTGGGTTTGGTTTGACTGGACAGAGATGTGGTACATCTATACAATGGAAAATAGCCATGACGAAGGTGAAATACTGCCAGGTGTGACAACACGGATAGATCTTGACAATATTATGCTAAGGGAAAAAAGTCAAATGGAAAAGGACAGGAACCATATGATTTCATTTATGTGGGACATAAAATGCAACAAAGGAACAATAACAGAAAACAGGCTCATAGATACAACAGAATGGTGGTTCCCAGAGGGGATGGGGGAAAGGGGGCCTCAGATATATGGTAACAGAGGGAGACTAGACTAGATGTATGAGAAATGTGTATACCTGAAACTTATCATCCACCCATGTCAGCGCAATAATTTTTAAATTTTGGGAGGGGTAAAAAATGAATAGCTAACCTTACAATTGTGCGAGACCTCTCAGTATTTTAATTTTTTTCCAGTATTCTTGACGAGTCTCTAACTTATTTTTCGGTACCTAGTGCTAATTATGAATGTTTACTATACATCCATGAAATTATTCTTTGAAAGTATAAAAGGCAGGAAAATATAACATAAATCCAGGTTTTCTGCTATTGAACAATAAAACATTTTTAAAACATCTAATTTAGTGTTCAATTCTCAAAGGCAGAGAAATATAAATATTAAATCATGAAGTAACTAAAGAAAAAATGTTTTAAAAATCATCAATGGTCAAATCCAAACACCACTGATTGCAGGAAACGGACTTCGGAGACGTGAAGTAACCTGTCCGAGATATTACCGAGGGTTTATTTATTCAGTAAATACTTACTGGATACCTATTACCTTCTGGCTACTGCACCAGTCACAAGGTTAGAAGTTAAATCTAGTGTTATGTCTCCTGCTGGTCTGCGATGGCTGTTTATCTCAAGTAGTGTCTTTTTCCATAAGGTCACTAATGTGCCTGCTCAGCATTATACATAGAAGATCCTGACTCTTGTCTCAAAATGCTGATTTTTCTTTACTTGAGAAGAAAAAGCTATGAATAGCAGTCTTAAGTTCTCTATAGCCAAGCTTCTGCATCTGAAAAATGGGAATAGCAGCCCCTGCCCTTCACGCTGTTCCAAGGATTAGAACTGGTAAGGCCCGCACAGCACCCAGCAAAGCACCCAACGCCCAGTGAGCCCTCCTGTGCTGCTGGAGTGCCCTTCAAAGGTCACAGGGCCATGTGGTCAATAGAAAGTACCATGCCAACAGAGACCACAGAACACCGAAGGACCCAAACCCAGCTGGAAAGAAGAGGGTGGGCATCCCGGAGAAGGTGGTGTCACGCTCACCTCTGGGCCCCACCAGGGGACAGGGTGAGGTAAATGGCAGGAAGGCACAGAAAATGAAGACCCAGAAAAAACAGGATTTTTCAGTCATAGGCTTGCTTCTGAACATTCTTTAATCACAACTGGGATTATGAAAAAGCAGTAATTCATCGCTTAAACAAAACAAGTCATTTCATCATATTTTAAAACAAACTTGAAAACAATACAGTGAGTACGTTTTAAGTTTCCTTGATCCTCTTTCTCTTCACCCCCAGCTTTTGTGTTTCTGGAAAGTTCACCTCCTGGAACAATATGAGAGAGAAGAGGGAAAATTCAGTATCAAACATTTCTGGAAATTTTGTCCAAAGTAGTTCAGAGCTGACTGAGGAAAGCTGGCCTTCACATGAGAACTCAGCCCACCCCGGCTAGCAGGTCAGGTGGTGGGACCCTGTGCTTCCCTGGGGTGGTCAGGCCAGAGGGACACTTGCCTCTCGCTGTACTGACAGGGACTTCTGTCCGTACACCTGAAATACATTCCTCTGCTTCCTTAATACTTTGTCTAAAATTCGGTAATTTAAAGACATTCATTTTTTTAAAGGACTTTTGGTGTTTTAGGTGCTTTTAAATATTTAAATACATATTTTTATGGATGCCTCCCTTACACAAGTGACCAATGTTTAATTGAACATTTCTGCTACTGCAGTGTTTATGCCTATCCGTATCTGCAGAACCTGGAGTGGGGCATGTTAAGAGTTCAGGAAACTGACAGAATTAATCCAGCTTATGGGTAGCAACAGAGTGATTCACTTGTATAGCTGAGACTTAAAACGTCTTTATACTAGTGATCTTAAAAGTGGAAAAGGAAATAAATACAGGAAAGATATTTTAATAACCTTGAAATGCAGATTGGTGCAGCCACTGTGGAAGGCAGTATGGAGATGCCTCAAAAAAATTCCAAATGGATCTGCCTTTTGACCCAGCTATCCCACTTCTGGGAATATAGCCAAAGGAACCCAAAGCACTAATTTCAAAGAACATAAGCTCCACTATGTTCACTGCAGCATTATTTACAATCACTAAGATGTGGGAACAGCTCAAGTGTCCATCAGTAGATGAGTGGCTAAAACAACCATGGGACATTTACACTTGGCCGTAAAAAAGAAGAAATTTTACCCTTTGCAACAGCATGGATAGATCTGGAGAACGTTACGCTAAGTGAGGTAAGCCAGTCAGAAAAAGACAAATACCATATGATTTCACTCATATGTGGAATCTAAAGAACAAAATGAACTAACAACCAAATAGGAACAAATTCAGAGAGAGCAGGATAACAGTTATGGAAGGGCAAGGTTCAGGGGTAGAGGGACTAAGCAAAAAGGAAAAAGCATTCATGGACATGGACAGCAGTGTGGTGATTACGGGGTGGAGGGGGGTTATAAGGGAGCTAAATGATAATAGAAAAAATACAATTAAAATACATTTTTTATGGTGGGGAAGGGGAGAGAAGGGAGGAGAAATGGGATGACTGTAGTACAACAAAATTAAATTTAAATATTAAAAAATATTTTTTGCCCTGGCTGGTGGTACAGTGGATAAGGTGCCGGCCTGTGAACCCAAAGGTTGCTGGTTCGATTCCCCAGCCAGGGCACATAACCAGGTCTCCAGCCAGGTCTCCAGCCAGGTCCTTAGCTGGAGGCAGGTGAAAGGCAACCATACATTAATGTTTCTCTCCCTCTCTGCCTCTCTCCCTTCCTCTCCCTCTGGAAATAATAAATAAAAAATTTTAAATAATAGTAATTTTTTTAAAAAGATGGAAATTAAATAACCCTCCACTACTATTATATATACTCAAACGATAAAGACACCCAGTTACCACAATGAACATGGTGGACCCCTTGCTCTCCTCACCGAACTCTTCCGAGTTCCCCAGACAAGACTTGGTGTCGAAGGGCCTGGAGCCTTTCTCACAGGCCTTTCCACCTCCCCGGCATGCTCACCAGCTGCCTCCCACCCACCCAAGTGCAGGACCAGGCCACTCCATTCCTCTCACTCAGGCTCAGTGATGCACCCCTGGGCACATGTAGGGCAAACCCTTTGGAATGACATCAACTGGCTTTTACCTCATCACTGCTGAGTTGCTTTGCTCTCCCTAATCCTTGGGCTGTTTCTTCCTCTGATCCTCCCTCATTGTCCAATGAGCAGACTTTGGCTTGTTCCCCTAAAAGCAAAGGTATGACAGATGTGAGAGTGACCTTCCAAGACAAAGACCCTTTAATTACTGAACTTTTCCAATGCTGAAGATTGTTACTTCCCACTGTACATTTTTTACATGAGGGGCCAACAATATTTTTAAACTCTTGATGAGATCTATATAAGGGTGGGCAAAAGTCAGTAAGAACCCTGTGCCCAAATGTGCTTGCATACAGCAAGTAGACTATAGGATATGCAAATAATGAAGGCCAGCAACTGGGGCACTTAACATGACTGTGCTTACACACGCTGCACCGCTGTGACATTCTTTGAGTTAGTAAAGTTACTGTAATCATCATAACCTGCATGTCTACTTCCATACATGCAACTGTAAGCACACTTCTGCCCATCCCTGTACAACTTACAGACATGCAGAAATAACTTTAAGAGGTTTTGTTCTTAGATTGTCCGATCACTTTTAAATGCCTCTTAAAAGAGGCTTTAAAGCACTTTTTTTTTTTTTTTAACTACCAAGTTTAAATATTGGGTTCTTAATTTTATAGGAAGGCAAACTGCCTACATTATACATTTTCCTCCATAAGGACATAATTACTTGTCTTTATTTTGCCTTATTTTCTTAGCTTTTCTATGGGACAGTGGCCCCAACAAAAACAAACAGAAAGACCTTTGTCCTGTTGTCCTAAGTAAGTAACAGCAGGTCCAGCAGAGCAGGAGCAGGCCCTGTGGCTTGGAGGTGAAACAGCACCTCCACACACGAGTTCCCCACAGTACTGGTTTTTAATGACTTCATCACCTTCCACCTCCTCCCCCTCCTCCTCCCCGTCAGCATCACGGTTATTATCATCATCATCATCATCACTGCTGGACTCCTGGTAGGAGGCCCTCGGCCCCTGCTGCTGCTGCTTCTCCCGAAAATGGGTTGTCCCCTGGTGGGTGGAAGCCCGCAGACGTTCTTCTTCTTTCTGTAAAGGAGCGAAAAAACCCCCACTGAACTTAAAAAAAGAACTAGTTTAGTGTTCACTTGAACCTAATGTTACTCTATTACCTGTCTTCAGAGGACAGCTCCCTCCATGCCACACCTGCCACCACACAGTGATCGCCTGGCTCTGTTCCAGGGTGTGAGGGCCACACGTGGTGAAGAGGCAGAAGGCTCCCTCACACTCATGTCTCATCAGAATGGGCCCAGGCACAGCCCCGGGAGCTGCAATGGCCCCCGTGCTGCCAGGCGGGACCCAGAGAGCAGCCACCAGCCTGTGCAATGTCATCTGTGCCCAGCGCGTGCCTGGGGGAAGCTGTTTCTGTTCACCTGACAGACACCTGATCTGCCTGGGCCCCACCAAACCACCACAGTGCCCAGATATCCCTGTTGGGACCCTCAGCCCGGAGAGCTCCCACAGCCCCCGGTGACAGGAGGTGCAGGTAGGGGAGGGTCCCTGAGCCCCAAAGTAGAGACTTCAGCCCCTTCCACCTGGCTGGTGCTCCACATGTTGGGGTGCACAAGGCGGCTCCAGTTTCAAAGGAGTCAGAGTGTCCTCTTGTCCCTGGCCAACAATTCTGTAGTATCTGTCTAAGGCTACACTTTTTTAAAATACCAGTTTCCTCAGAACTCTCACAGATTGGAGAGAGCACCTGAGCGTCTGATTTGTTGCATCTCACCTCTGGCCGTCCGCATTACTGTGGATAACCGCTTGTTTACCCACAAGTTGGGTAAACTGATAAAGGTGAAGCTGGCTCCCTGATAACTACAGGAGATAAACTGGCCGTGGCAGTAAGAAATGGTGGGTTAACATTCTGAAAAGCACAGCTCCTAACACCCAAACTCCCTGGATAAAGTTGAGCCAACGTACCCTAATCTTCTCTGTGCGCTGAGATTCAGGATCACAACCAGATATTGGTAAGATTCTAATCTTCTGTGTGCTTGGGTATCTGTTAACGGGGGGCAGGGTCATCTTTTTACGTGTGGCGTAGTCCGTGGAGTGAGGTCTGCAGGAAATGAACAAAAACGTCTGGTGACTAAGAACACTGGGAGGCGGTCACACCGCACAAACCTTGAGCAGAGCTGGGTGGCAGGGCCGCACTTCTGAACCCCGCTCCTCCCCTGCCCCACCCCCTGGAGACCAGGATGGGGTGAAATGGGAGCAACACAGGTGGGGCCAGTGGCAGTCAGGACTTTTACAAGGAAAACCCCCCACTACCACTGCTACAAACAGCAGAGAAGGCACAGAGGCCAGAAAAGGCCCGGTTTAAGAACTAAAGACAAGTCCCTCCATCCGAATAAAACTGGAAGGACAGCCAAAGAGATGAGGAAGGTCACAGTACCCGGAGGGCCTCATGACAGATCAGGGAAGCCCAGAGGGAGGAGGCGGCCCTGATGCAGAAAGCCATGCATGGCCTCCTGATTAAAGGTCAATTTTAAGGACATCAGAGAAGAGCAAAGATGGTTCTGAGGAGATAGCCTCTGAAGGAGAGCCTGGCTGTGAGCTAGCACGTAAGGAATGAAACTGCTGGACGGTGAAATGCTGTCCCAGTGTGGAGCACAGGGCACTACACAAAGCAACATACTGAAAGTCCTTTGTCTTCCAGGATGCCTTTCTAGAAGGGATCATCAGAAGTAACATTTATTGTGCCAGGTCTCTTCACTACATGATGTTTTGATTTTAGGGAGATAGGAAGTGGGGCACAGAGACAGAGGGAGGGAGAGAGAAACATTGATGTAAGAAAGCAATGTTGATCGGTTGGTTGCCTCCCATATGCACCCCTACTGGCAACTGAACCTGCAACTTAGGTATGTGCCCTGACTGGGAATCAAACCCTCAGCCTTTTGGTGTAAGGGATGATGTTCCAACTAACTGAGCCATGGCCAGGGCTTACATTGATACAACATCCCTGTGAGGTAGATGTTATATTTCCATTTTATAGATAAGGAAACTAAATGTTAGTGAGATTGAGATGCCTCCTCAGGCTTCCACAGACAGATGTGAAGCAAGGCCTCCGAGTTATCCATTACAGTTTTTAAAACAGAGCAGATGATTTATCAAGTAAAATTTATACACCATAAAATACACCCATTTTAATATACAATTGAACAATTTTTTTAAAAGATTTTGCCCTGGCTGGTAGCACAGTGGTTAAGGCGCTGGCCTGCGAACCCAAAGGTCACAGGTTCGATTCCCCAGCCAGGGCACATAACAAGGTTGCAAACCAGGTCTCCAATCAGGTCTGTGGCTGGAGGCAGATGAAAAGCAACCATACATTGATGTCTCTCTCCCTCTCTGCCTCTCTCCCTTACCCTCTTTCTGAAAATAATGAAATTAAATCTTAAAAAAAAAAAAAAAAAAAAAAAAGATTTTATTATATTTAGAGAGAGGTAAAGGGAGAGAGGCAGAGAGGGAGAGAGACATCAATGTTTGGGTGTCTTTCACCTGCCTCCAGCTATGGATCTGGCTGGAGACCTGGCTTGCAACCTGGTTGTGTGTCCTGGCTGGGAATGGAACCAGCGACCTTTGGATTCACAGACTGATGTTTTAATTTACAGTTGCATGACCATTCCTGCAATTTCATTTTAGAATTTTCCCGTGACCTCCTAAGGAAACCCTTGTGTACACTGTCCCAGCCTTAAAGGGCTCCACTTCTCAAGGACAGCCACATGGTGTGTCCTACAGAGGGAGGCGTGAGCAGGAGCAGACTGCAGCGCCCAGGGAAGGGGCGGAAGCACAGCTGTGCCCTGCACTGAGCACCTGCCTGCACGGGGCCAGGCCGCAGCCAGTCACACCACCTCGCTCTTCCTCTCCTCAGCCTCACGATATACCAATGTTCTCATGACCCATCAGCTTTCCAGGTAAATTTCAGCGAAGGGGAAGGACACATCGACCAGCAGAACAGCACAGACAAGCCCTCCCAGCCTCTTTCAAGGTGCATCGGTCAAGGTGAATAAATATAAGGGTATTCGGGTTTGTAGAGCTGTCTCCCGGTGGTGTGTCAGCATCACCCGGCTCCCTGAAAAACTGAAACTTGCAGCAAAGGTGAAAAATAGTGCAGGAACTAGCCTGAGGTCCCTGGTGAACTGCACCTCGAAATTCAGTCATTAGGGATGGGCTGGGCTTTGCACAACCTCTCTCCCTGGTTGCTCTTGAACTGCAGAAAGCAATGCATCAGTACGAATAGTTACCTAAAGGTGAGTTTGTATTTAAAGATGGCTTGTCCCTGTAGACCAGTGTCTTCTCTAACAAACAGGTGGCTGTGGTGGCCCTGCAGTGGGGCTTTGTAGACATCGAACACTTCGCTGCCTACGTGCAGGGACAGGCTGGAAATGAGAAGTAGGTCAGTTAGGAGGGTGGCTAGTTAACCAGTCCTGCAGCTTCCATTCTACACCCCCTGGCTTCACTTACACTGCTGTGGAAACGCAGGGTCCTGCCCTCATCCAAACTTAGATTCTGTGAATAACTAACCTGCCTCAAAAGGGTAAAAGGGTAAAAAAATCCATCCTCCTTTCTACTTGAAATATAGCTGTTTGGTCATTTCCCCAGTCTCTACCATTTCATTTGTAAAACAATTTTTCAAAACACATTAAAGTGTTATGTCTCACAGGAGGCCTCACCTCAACAGGCAGATGCCATGAATTTAACCACACCTGGCCCAGTTCAAAAGTCTTCCACCAGCCCAGCACTAGAATCGCACCCCTATTTCTTCTCTCAGCTTCCCCAGGCAATGCCAGGTGTCGAGCCTGTTCACGGTTTAACAAGAGACAACCCCATAACAAGGTCCTACCCAGCAAAGCTCACCTCATCCCCAGCCTCCCTCTGGGTATTTCAATACTTGTCAGGCATCTGGCGCTCACCTGCCATCTGACCACTTCACCATCCGAGTGTTGCTTTCTTTAATTTCATTTCCATCTTTGTCACGGCGTACTCTCCATCGTATAGTATTTTCCACCTGGCTCAGAACACAAAGGCGTTAGAAACCCAGGGTGATGAGCTTACACCTTCTTTTTGACTCGAGTAGCTTCTAATCATGTGCCAAGGATTCACAGGTAGTGATAGGATAAATTTACAAAAAAAAACAGCTGATTGGGCCACACCCAAACCCTACTGCTACAAATACCTAGAGATGTTGGTTAAGCTAAGCAGACATTGTGCATAAATCTTTTCTGAGCCCCAGTTCATAGCAGTGGAGGCAGAAATGAAATAAGAGGCAGGATGGAGCTGTTATCAGCACATCAAGAACTCCAAGGTGGAGGGTGAGGCATTGGATAAGGTGGGTAGAGACCTCCACCTGTGGCGGGGCCACTTGGAAGGCTTTGGACCCAATGAAAAAGACACTAAAAAAGTGCCCGTTAGCCTAATAAGACAACAAAGCTCTGGGCATTACATTAAAAAGTATGTATTTTTAAAGAATAAGCAAGGAATTAACAACAAAGTAAAACCTGGTATGCTTTGCCCTGCGTTTCAAGTGTACCCTGCCCACATGGTAGGGAACTCCAAGTCACAAAGTAGCTGAGAGGCGGAGCCTGCTCACACAGTCCCAGAGCCCCAGCAGGAGAGCATGCGCAGCACCGCTGAGAGCAGCGTGGTGCTTGCAGCGGTGCTTGGCCATCCCGGGCCTTCTCAAGAACAACTTCCCAATGACAAGGCCTCTTTTTATGCATAACCTCAAGTTCCATAAAGGACCTGAGATATTCCTATTGTGGGAGGTTGCTAGGCTCTATCCATCATAAAATATGAGGCAGTTCCATGTCCCTAGCTACACTATTATTTATCTCAAAAGTAGCAGCCATCAATTTTCAAGAATTTTTGGCTTTACTTCTGTCAAAGAACTATAATTGCCAATAAAAGGTTAGAAAAGTGACAGTTCTACAGAGATTAGAAAAAGACACTGGCCCTAGTTGGTTAGCTCCGTTGGTTAGAGCATCGTCCCCAAACACCAAGGTTGCAGGTTCGACCTTGGTCAGAGCACATAAAACAATCAACCAAAGAAAGCGTGAATAAGTAGAACAACAAATCAATGTTTCTGTTTCTCTTTCTCCCTCTCTTCCTCCACTTTCTCTAAAATAAAAACATTTTAAAGAAAAGATGATGTACCTTCTCCCTAAAAATATTCTGAAAAAACACTTCATTCCTTGCATAAAAGATCATTTCATAAGCTCAAGTCTCAAGTTTTTATCCTTGCATTGTACTTTATAGAAGGAAAAACTTACAAAAATAAAAAATAAAAGTCAACTGGTACCTTTAATTTGAGCCTGGTTCTTTCTTCCTCATCAAGCACTTTCTCATCTGCAAATTCATCTTCATAATACTGAGGATCAAAAGGTCTAAAAATTGTTTTTAATGACATATTAGCCACATTTACTAATGAATATAATTCATACTATAAATTATCATCTTTACACAACCAATAGGTTTTAAAAATCACAGTAGACAAGTCACAGCATGTAAAAACTTCAAGAAAATATGGAAATTATAATACATTCTTGAATTTTATTTTAAAATATATTAGATGTAATAAAATCCAAGTGTGACTTATAATTTAAAGTCTTGGCTTGATAAAAATGTCTAAAATATAGGTCACACATGATCTATCTTTCTGTATTTTTGAAGAAAACTGTTACATTTAATTGCACAAGAGCTTATACTCATGCAACCTTTGTAAATCACACCAGTCAACACCATCTTGTTGTTCAAAGTCATTGCCTTTTCTAGATTCATGATGGCCTTTGTACTGAACATTTTCAATTAGTGAACTTCCTTACTCTCATTTTCTGATTTTGAAGCTTTATGCTAATAAAAAATGCCTTCATCATCTGTGATATCTGCTTGCAAGAAAATGCCAAAATGCAAGAATTATTAGCATTTAAACACTCTCACACCAGTAATCCATCATTTTTTCTATCACAGCATACCCTAAACTTATTTTTTCACTTACATGAGAAATCTCCCATCTTTGCAATTGGCCCGCTCATTATAAATTAGAAAATGCATTTATATTCTACGTATTTTTATTCAGTATTTTGAGTAAAAAGAAAACTTGAGTCAGTTCTCTTACTTGGCCTCTATGTTAAGAAACTTGGGTAACTTAACAAAGTACATTTCATTTCCTAAATCAGACTTGAAACGGGGAATTTCTACTTCCTGTCTGGTTTCCGAGATCGGGTCTTTCTCCGGCTGATCCTGGGGCAACCTGTGTGCATCCTAAGAGAAGAATCAGAATGTGAGGACTTAAAAGTGACACCACCGCCCTGGCTGGTAGCACAGTGGATAAGGCCTGTGAACCCAAAGGTCGCAGGTTCGATTCCCCAGCCAGGGCACATAACCAGGTTGCAAACCAGGTCTCCAGTCAGGTCTGTGGCTAGAGGCAGGTGAAACGCAACCATACATTGATGTCTCTCTCCCTCTCTGCCTCTCTCCCTTCCCCTCTTTCTAAAAATAATGAAATAAAATATTAAAAAAAAAAAAAAAAGTGACACCAGGAAGGTGCAGGTTTGACTGGAAGTACATCTAGATAGCAGTTTAGGGATAAAGCAGTCAGCAACCCCTCCAGCCCTTCCCTAAAATTTCATCCTCCGTTTCCTGAAAAACCAACTAGTCAGTAGCCTGCATTATTACACACAAAAAATTATCTATTTTGCTCACATATCTACTTTGCATAAGATAGCAGCAGAAGTGTGAAATTATGCAACACCTCAAGGCTAAGTAACTATTAAAATCAGAGAATATCAAACAGCACACATTTCTTGATACAGGTTTAAATAAGTTTAAAGTTAAATGTTTTGAAATTTTGAGGCCTCACCCTCTAGCCCCTTAAGTGTGATATTAACCTTATGAGCCCCAGTGCCTTCGTTGCCCATTAACACATTGTTGACCGGCAATTTTATACAAAAGCTAATGCAGTCCTGGCTGGTGTGGCTCAGTGCATTGAGTGCCGATCTGCAAACTGAAGGATTGCCGGTTTGATTCCCAGTCGGGGGCACATGCCAGGGTTGCCAGTCATGCAAGAGGCAACCAATAGATGTATCTATTGGTTATTGATCTTTCTCTCCCTCTCCTTCTCCCTCCACTGCCCTCTCTCTAATATAAATAAATAATCTTGTAACAAAAAAAGAAATAGCTAATGAAAGTAAAAGCACAAATTGATGTGGTCAACATTTGGGCTTGAAATCACAGGTTTTTTTGTGACTGGTCAACAATGTGTTAATATCCAGGCATTCTCAGCATAGCTGAAAAGCCACACCATTCATCAGATGTCTCAGACTGCCCTCCAGACATGAGGAAGTCAAACCCATCAGCCTCTGGGAATGTTTTCCTAGCTTTGAACAGTGGGACCAGTTGAGATTAGTGATTGTGCTTACGACAGGCTGTCCAGGAAGAGGCAGTTGATTGTCATCATCACTCCCTGAAGAAATGTCATCTATGTCTCCAAACAGATCCATGGCTCCCCTAGAATCTTCAATGTTAGGGAGAAATACACAGCATTAAACTTCTCTGAAAAATTCATCACATAGTCCTTAGACTAGTCACTTAAACATATTCCCAAGATGCATAAACCATAACTTGACAAACCTGATCTCAATCTCAGAAGCCTGATGAGAGTGTCTATGGAGAAAGACAGTGACAAATTCAGTTTGCGGAAGGTTGTATTGCTGTGACAGCTTTCAAGAGGGTTCCCTATTCCTGCCTCTGGTATCCTTGCCCTCATGTGGTTCCCTCCAACATGCATCCTTGTGGGTCTATGTGATCAATACAATACAACCCCACTTCCAAGGCTAGGCCAGGAACTTACAGCTTTTCTGCCTCACTCTCTCTCTTGGGTCACTTGCTCTAGGGCCAGTTCTCATGGTGTAAGGGCGCTCAAACTGCTGTGGTAGAAACTGAGCCTCCTGCCCTGGCTGGTGTGGCATAGTGGACTGAGTGCTGGCCTGAGAACCTCAAGGTCAATGCTTTGATCCTTCTCAGGACACAGGCCTGGGTTACAGGCCACGTTCCCAATTTGGAGTGTGCAAGAGGCAACCAGTCGATGGTTTCTCTCCCTGTCTCCCTCCCTCCTCTCTAAAAATAAATAAGTAAACTCTTTAAAATATATAACCAACAATAAATTGAGCCGCCTGCCACAAGCCAGGTGAGCCATCTTGGAAACAGATCCTTCAGCCCCGGGCAAGCCATTCGATCAGCCTCAGCATGATCTCATGTCTAGATCACAGCCTGCAGCTGAAGCGCCTCTGACCCTCGGAAACTGACATATAGCCAATGCCTGTTTTGAGCTGGCCCTCCAGGGGATGTAGTTTGAGAAGGTGAGAGGTGGTGTGCAGGCCATGGAAGATGTGTACCCCAATAACTGTATCTCGCTCACTTTTGGATTCCCTTCACATAACCCCAGGGAAGCTTAGACATCTCAACTTCATGAAATGGGAGGGAACGAATGAGTTTCTTTGAGGTAACCAACCAAGTATAGCGCCATGTCCAGCTGTACGTGCTAGTGCATCCAATTCAGAATATACAAGGGCACCCAGATCAATCAACTTGGCCCGAACCAATGTTCTAGCCTGTCCTGCATCTCACATTCTTAGAACCCACTTCTATACAAATTCCCCAGGCTTCCGCCTGTGTTTATTAGCGCAATCGTGTAATTCTTTTGGTGAAAGCTATTTCTTCTAATCAGTGTGCTTTACCAGAGTGACGATACCCTAGCGCTGGGTCTAGTGGTAAAAGTGGCCGACAACACTCAGTTAAACGAATGAGTCCTGAGGATGGAAATGGACCTGGGTAACACTACCATGTTTTCAAACAGGAAAAGACAGCACTCAGACAGCTCTCAGACACAGAGGGGCCAAGGAGGCTCCGAGAGACCAGGACATCTGAATCTTTCAGCTTCTTCCGAGTCCAGATTTCCCCATTCCTAGGGTCTTTCTCAACTCAATGTCCTTTCACACGAAAGACTTAAAGAGGCTGTAAATTCAGTCAGTGTGGTGATTCTGCAGCCACAAGATTAAGGGCTTCTTGAGTTTTCAGCTGCCATGAAAGCTCACCGGTTCTCTGTGACTTCAGCTGAACATTTAAGAGACTGAAGCTTGTGATTTTCTTTCAGTAAGTGCTCTGAGCACGTAGAAGTATCCACCCCACAGAGCAGAAACCCTGCCGAGCATGTTACCAGCTTCCCAGTTCCCAGGGTGACGGGCCCTGACCTGCACCTAAACCCAAACCAACCTCCGTCCACACCTTGGAGGACTGGTTCCCGGACTGCCCGGTCAGGTCCCAGCTGGACAACAGAAAACACACTCACCGATAGATTTTTACATAACAAGTTATAACTAGGTCTAACAGTTGTGAATTAAGTTACAAAAAGTATAAAAGGTCTACA
Source organism: Noctilio leporinus (assembly GCA_004026585.1). NCBI lineage: Eukaryota > Metazoa > Chordata > Mammalia > Chiroptera > Noctilionidae > Noctilio > Noctilio leporinus. The sequence continues at coordinate 21,285 of PVIW01012534.1, forward strand.
AAAGTAGCAAACTGAGAGCAGCACAGTTCACCCCCTCAGGATGAGGGAACGGGTGGGACTGTTCAACACCTACCTGAGGAAGAGGCCATCCGGTCCGCCATCCCTGGAGGGGCACCTTCAAGCTGGCAACCCCGGTGCCAAGCTCTACCCTAGACCAAGCTGCTGTGGGAAGGAACTGCCTCTTCTGGAGTGAAGAGGTGCTGGTCCCTTTAGAACCAGCAAGGCAAGGCAACAGGAAGCCCCCAGAAAGGATCGCAAAGGGGAAGGAGCAGCCTTGCCTTGGTCATGTGGGCTTCCAGCCTTCCTGCAGCGCCCCCTAACAGGGGGCTGGCGGCCAAGCTGCAGGGCTGGCCCCGCCTGTGCTCCGCCTGTGCTCCGCCTGTGCATTAGGGTGGGTTTGGAGGAAAGAGATAGGAGCTTAAGAACTGGCACCCAAGTGTTTACCTGCTAAAAAAAAAAAAAAAAAAGGAAGAAAGAAAAAGAAAACTGTTTCCTGGGAAGGTTAGTCCAGAAAAAGTCAGTGCCCCCATTCCCTAAACAATCAGAAATAGGAGACACGTATAAAAAACTGTCCCCTGACAGTGGGGTATCAAAAACAGGACAGAAGAGAAAGATCTACCTTGGAATTAATTAGTCAATAAAAGTAGCCAGCAAGTCTAAATAACATCAACGACAAAATGTTCTTTCCCAAAACAAAACTTCCGTTGCTTTACTTTTGCATTTGCTGCTATTACAGTTAAATGTTGTTTTAATAATATGTGTAGCATTCAAATTAGCACATATTATTTATCTTTAAATAAAAATTGTGTATACATCCAAATTACTTTGGGGAACTCTTGTTATACAATCAATCTCCCAACATGTAGGAACTCTGTCACGTATTTATTTAAAGATCAGTTAACAAACAGTTCAGAATAATTCAAGCTCATTTCGGGTACAGTTTGTATTTTCAAGGACTATGCATTTCTGTGTTTAAGCAGTAAATAGCACAATGATAAAGATGACTAGAAAGTGACTTAACTTCAATTCTGTCACTCTATGTGATTAGTTTTGAATTTTTTTTTCCACTGCAGAGATATTTGAAAATTGCTAGAATTAACCCAAGGGGAGGAGAGAGCTAAAATTTCTGGAATTTGCTGTGGAACGGGATTTTATGAATCACTGTCAATGTATCCTTAATGTGTGTGACTTTTCCTAATAATAAGTATCTGATGCTTTATGAGGATTTCTTGAAATTAAAATTAATGAAGCATTTTTTGATCAACTATAAATAAAAAAATGACTGAAAAATCTACATAAGGTGAAAATGAATATGCATTTCAATTCAACTATCACAAAATTACTGACAAATTTATAAAAGATAAGTCTTGAAACAGAAACTGTTAATTTTATTATTCACTACAGTAACAAGCTATTATGTAGATATAGTTTTCCACATTAACAAAATCACTACTGGCCCTGGCCAGGTGGCTCAGCTGGTTAGAGCAGCATCTGGATAAGCCAAGGATGCAGGTTTGATCCCAAGTCAGGGCACATACAAGAATCAACCAAAGAATGTGTAACTAAGTGGAACAACAAATTGATGTTTTTCATTCTCTCTTGCCCCCATTCTCTCTAAAATCAATAAATAAATTTTAAAAAATAAAAATATTATGTCATTAAACAATACTAAAATATTTTCCTTAAAAAAATAAATAAAACTACATTGCCTTGGGAAGGAGAGTCAGAATAAAGGCTCTTGAAAGCCATGCAAAGGAATTTCAATGTGATAAGCCAAAAAACAGCAAAGGGACTGAAGGTTTCTTAGTTAGGAAAGTGATTCAGAAACTGCTTGATACCACCTTCTCTATAACCAGACAGGCTTCACCCAGCCTGTACTAAGAGCACTAGGAATGGAGGCAGAATCCACTCGTTAGGGAAGGACAGTGTCATGTAGAAGCACACCACAGAAGACATGTAAGTATGAGGTGGTGAATTTAAGACATACCTGCAAATTCTTTGCCATTTCTACCATCAAGAAGTACCAAGCTTCCAACCTTTGAATATGGACTCCTGTTACTGACTCACTTCTAATGAATGCCACAGATGATTTTGATGTGACTTTTGATGCTAGTCATGAAAGGAAATACCAAAGAAAGATAACAGAGCCTTCACCTGGCTCACTCCTTTGTGAGACTCACCTTTGGAACTCAGCCACCACGTTGTGAGAAAGCAGGGCCAGGACCAGGATGCAACAAGTACAATACCTTGGGTGAAAAATATAAGGGGTGCCAAAATCTCAGTAATCAAGATAAATAATATTTTTCATTATTTTTTTAATCTCCATGCAAAAAAAAAAAAATCATAAAGAGCAAATTCAACCAGCTCTGTACTTGTGTAATTCTCACTTGCCTTCCTCTAATCCCAGCCCTGTCACATAACATTTTTTAAAGGTCCCCCATATTTATTACTGAACCAGCCCAGTTGAACAGAAACATATTAACAAAGAGAAGAATCATCCTTCCAGTAATTTCCCATAAAACATGCCCAGCTGTCCAGATAGTCCTGATCTGTACAGTGATGTGGCAAGACGCAAGAACCCAGCACTGCCTAAGTGTGTGAGCCCTCATCTCACATGTGGTTCCTTACAGACTCAGCTTGGTTTGTCTCCAGCATCTCCTCTAGGAGTTGTACCTGATTTTATGACCAATTTTCGTCTGAATCCATTGGGGAATAGGGCCAATTCCGCTTCTGTTTCTCAGCCAGGAACCACTCTATCCTGAAAGTCTTGTGAGAAGACATGGCAAGAGTCAACTGCATACACCACGAGGCAGATCCTGTCTTTATGGAAAATGTTGACATTTTGCTCATTATGGATTTTTGTTTTTACATCAACTTTAATTTTTTAAGTGTTATATCACATTATTATTTATCTTGATGGTATCTAACGAAAACCTTAGTATGTGATTTTCTTTGGCAATAGGGTCTTAAAGATGTTAATTGGTTAAGATGAGGTCACAATGGATTAGTGTTGGCCCTGAACCCACGGACTGGCATCTGTCTGGGAGAGGGAGATCTGGACATAAAGGGAAACACAGAGCAGACACACAGGGAAGAAGTCATGTGAAGACAGAGATAGGGATTGGAATTATGTTGCCACAAACAAAGGACAGCTGGGCGTCCCAAGCTAGAACAAGGCAAGGAAGGATTCCTCCCTAGAGCCTTCAGAGAAAGCATGGCCCTGCCAACAACTTGATCTGGGACTTCAAGGCTCCAGAACTGTGAGAGGACACATTTCAGTGGTTTTACACCACCCACTTTGTGGTGCTTTGTTAGAGCAACCCTAGCAAACCAATACAATTACACCTTTTTGTGCCCCTCTAAACTCCATCCCCTAGAAGAATGACACGCTAGCCTCATCTGGGCCTGCCCAGGAGGCTTCTCTGCAGGGGTAGAAGGAGGTGTAACAGAGCAGCAGAAATTCACTAAAACCTAAGACTCATCATTAACAAAATCAACTTGCCTTCGGAAAAGTCAATTTCTTGAACAGAGAACTGCTTTTTTAAAAAATTTTATTATAATTAAGATTACAGAAAAGCAAATCAATTCATTTCAATCAAAATAACTCATGTTTACATACTTATAAAACAAACTAAAATGAAATATATAAAATGTTTTCACATTTTGTACTTCAATCATCATCTTCTTCTTCTTCATCACTGATCACGTACTTCTTATGCTTTTTATTTGCTTTATCATCATCTTCTGCTTTTCTCTTTCCAGAAGGTTCACCTTCCTAAACAGATAAAAATTTGAAAAATCTAAAAGTCAACAGAATATTTCTAGAAAGGTTTATCAAAAGTAGCTCTGAGATGAATGACTCTATAAACACTGAAATAACTATTTTAAAAAGAACATTCACCAGATGAATAAAACAGCTATTAACAGTGATGGCCAGTTTCCAAGTCTACAAAAACTAGAAGGCATTACAAAATGACTACTATACTGAGTAATTGCAATTGTAAAGATGCAGAAAGGTGATGAACATAGATGCTAAGATTCTCAACAAAATGTTGGCCAACCGGATCCAGCAATACACTAAAAAGATCATACACCATGATCAAGTGGGCTTCATCCCAGGGATGCAAGGATGGTACAACATTCATAGATCAATTAATGTAATACGCCACATCAACAAAATGAAAGACAAAAACCATATGATCCTATCAATAGATGCTGAAAAAGCATTTGATAAAGTACAGAAATGATTTATGATAAAAAACACTCAGCAAAATGGGAATAGAGGGAACATACCTCAACATAACAAAGGCCATATATGAGAAACCTGAAGCCAACATCATACCTAATAGGCAAAAACTAAAGTCTTTCCCCCTAAGATCAGGAACAAGACAAGGCTGTCCACTTTCTCTAATTCTGTTCAATATCATTTTGGAAGTTCTAGCCATAACTATCAGAGAAGAAAAAGGAATCAATGGAATCCAAATTGGAAAGGAGGAGATAAAATTGTCATTATTTGCAGATGACATGATAGTACACATACAAAACCTGATAGGCTCCATCAAAAACTTACTCAACCTAATAAGCAAATTTAGCAAAATAGCTGGACATAAAGTCAATATCCAGAAATCAAAAGCATTTTGTATACCAATAATGAAACATCAGAGATAGAAGCTAGAAAACAAATCCCATTTACCATAGCAACAAGAAAAATAAAGTACTTAGGAATGAACTTAACCAAGGAGGTAAAAGATCAGTACTCAGAAAACTACAGAACACTTAAGAAAAAAATTAAGGAAGATAACAAATAAATGGAAGCATATACCACGTTCGTGGATGGGAAGAATTAACATCATTAAAGTGTCCATATTACCCAAAGCAATCTATAGAGTCAATGCAATCCCAATGAAAATACCAATGACATGCTTCACAGAGATAGAAAAAATACTTCAAAAACTTATATGGAGCCAAAAACGCCCACGAATAGCCACAACAATCTTGAGAAAGAGGAACAAGGCAGGAGGAATCACAATACCGGACATCAAACTATACTACAAGGCTACTGTCATCAAGACAGTCCGGTACTGGCATAAGAATAGATATATAGATCAATGGAATAGAATAGGGAACCCAGAAATAAACCCAGAACTCTATGGTCAATTAATATTCAACAAAATGGGAAGGAACATAAAATGGAGTAAAAAACAGTCTCTTCAACAAGTGGTGCTGGGAGAACTGGACAGCAACATGCAAAAAAATAAAACTAGACCACCAACTTATACCATACACCAGAAGAAACTCAAGATGGATAAAGGACTTAAACATAAGCTGTGCCACCATAAAGGTCCTGGAGGAAAATATAGGCAGTAAAATTTTAGATATCCTATGCAGAAATATGTTTACTGTTACTTCACCAAGGGCAAAGGAAATCAAAGAACAAATCAACAAACGGGACTATATCAAACTGAAAAGTTTCTGTTCAGCTAAAGAAAACACCAGCAAAATGAAAAGGGAACCAACTGTATGGGAAAACATATTTGCCAATGATACCTCAGACAAGGGTTTGATCTCCATAAAATATAAAGAACTAATGTGACAACACCAGGGAGAGAGACAGCCCAATTAAAAAATGGGCAAAGAGAGCCCTGGCTGATAGCACAGTGGGTAAGGTGCCGGCCTGTGAACCCAAAGGTCGCAGGTTCGATTCCCCAGCCAGGGCACATAACTAGGTTGCAAGCCAGGTCTCCAGTCAGATCTGTGGCTGGAGGCAGGTGAAAAGCAACCATACATTGATGTCTCTCTCCCTCTCTGCCTCTCTCCCTTCCCCTCTTTCTAAAAATAAAGAAATAAAATCTTAAAAAAAAAAAAAAAAAAAAAGGGGGCAAAGGACCTGAACAGAAAAGTCTCAAAGGAAGACATACAAAGGGCCCAAAGGCATATGAAAGAATGCTCAACATTAATAGCCATCAGACAGATGCAAATTAAAACCACAATAAAATACCACCTCACATCTGTCAGAATGGCAATCATCAACAAACCAACAAATAACAAGTGTTGGAGAGGATGTGGGGCAAAGGGAACCCTGGTGCACTGTTGGTGGGAATGTAGGCTGGTGCAGCCACTACGGAAAACAGTATGCAGTTTTCTCACAAAACTAAAAATGGAACTGCCTTTTGATCCAGCAATTCCACTATTAAAACTATACCCAAAGAACCCTGAAACACCAATTCATAAGAACCTATGTACACCTATGTTCATAGCAGTGCTATTTTACAATAGTCAAGTGCTGTAAACAGCCTAAGTGCCCATGAGTAGATGATTGGATCAAAAAACTTTGGTACATTTATGCAATGGAATACTACACAGCAGAAAGAAAAAAGGAACTCCTACCTTTGCAACAACATGGATGGAACTGGAAAGTATTTTGCTTAGTAAAATAAGCCAGTCAGTGAAAGACAAATACCGTATAATCTCACCCATTTCAGGACAACAGTGAACAAAACAAATAAGCAAAACAGAACCAGATACATGAATACACTGAATAGACCTTCAGTGGGCAGAGGGGATGGGGGAGGTCAGAGGGGGGAGGAGGAGGCAAAGAAGGGGAGCAGTTTAGTCAAGGAACTAGCATGGAAGAACTAGGGAACCATGGAACAATGGACATGGACAACAAGTGGGACTGACTTTGTAGAGGAGTGGGTGGGTGGGGATGGAGATATAGGGGAGGAAAATGAGACAGAAGTAATAAACAATAAAATTTAAAAAAAAAGATGCAGAGAGCCAAGGACTGGCCTCAATACCTTTCCTTTCCTTTCCATTGTTTTCATGTTTCCTCCTGCATCTTTCACTTTCCCAGTTTCTCCTACCCATTTTTCTACCTTTGAAGTCATTTAGGTTTTCTGAAGTGTTCACTGCTTTCAAAAATAAGAGAAGATAAGAAGTTCTATTTTTCTCTTGTTTTGTAACTTAGGTCCTTTGATGAAAGGGAAACTTTCCTGTTTAGCCACTACATGTCACCATGCTACCCACTTTCATATCTGATATTTACTATAACACACAACTTTACAAGGCAGGAAGCACAAACCCCACTGAACAGATGAGAAACAGACTTAGAGATGACTTGCTCCAAGCCATGTGAGTAGTAAGGGTAACCCCAAGATTCAATAATCCTGTTCATTCTAATCTATTCCCCCATATAACAAAAAATGCTGTCATAAGTGATGATGGTGGTCCTCTGGTATGGGAAATTAGGGCCTGAAAAGTCCCCTGTATCTCAGAGGCATACCCAGGCTCACTGCATGTAGGTGGGGCTTTCATTTGCAAACATTGGAGAGGGGCCTAGAGCAGGCACTACCCTTTCCTAGTCTCCCACTGTAACCCACGGCCAGGACTCGAACTGCAATAATTCTGAGACAGTGGCAGGAGTTGGGAGGTCCAGGCAAAAGTAAAACGCCCTTGTCAGGAATGAGAAGGGGAAGGGTATTGGAAGACCTGAGAGAGAATATTTGGGTGAGGAAGATAGAGGGCAGTTTCTAAAATCAACAGATGAGAGACGTTTGTATGCCAGGCAGTTATACATTTGTAATTGCCCAACCCCAAAGAAGGTTGTTTGATGGATCACATTTTACAACCTCCTTTCTGAGAATACTAGAAATAAAGAGAAATCCCATGGTACTTCTCAATTTTCATTCTATATCTGCTTGCCAAGAAATAAAATAGCATCTGTTCAGATGAGGAGTCCCATTTGCCAACAGTCCAACATGCTGTAAATGCATCATTAAGATGTTTCCTACAATATATAAAACAAATATGCTGCAGAATAATTTAAAAATTTCTAATTATCTTTCACAGCACATCACTTCCAAGAATGACAGAAATATTAAATGTGATTAAGAAACAATAATGCAAGAACAAAATTCTGCTTCACATTAGAAAAGAGTTTATAGAAGCTCAGGTCACAGAAGGCCAACATGATCAAAACACATTAAAACCATGAATAACAAATACATTCATCTATTTCCTGAATGACAAAACAATCCTTTTTTTCTTTTTAAAAATTTATTTATTTATTTTTAGAGAGCGAAGAGGGAGAAAGAAAGAGATGGAGGGAAGTATCAACGTGCATGCCTCCCGACTGGGGATGTGGCCCACAACCCAGGTATGTGCTCTGACTAAGAATCAAATCCACAACCTTTTGGTCTGTGGGCTCACACTCAATTCACTGAGCCATACCAACCAGGGCAGAACAATCTTTTGAATAACGCACCCACTGAAAATAACTAACAATCCTGGGGAAATATAAACAAATCAATGTGATAGCATGAAAACAAAGTATGATCAGAGACCAAAAATGAAGTGAAACCAGGAACCCATGGAGATAAGTAGAGCACTAAAGCAGGCTTTCTTCCTGAAGACATTTACTTAACTGTGAACTTGAGCTTTGGTTTTTATGCCTTACATGGTGACTGAGGACAGGAGACAAAGGCCAAGTAGAGCAGATGAACAGAAGGCCCCAAAGTTCTACATCTTTATTGTAATGAAGAACCAGAAACAGGCCCGGGTCCATTTCTGTGAAGCCAGAGTCAGCAAATTTTTTTGGTAAAGGGCCAAATAATAAATATCTTAGCTTTTGCAACTACTCAACTCTGCCACTGTAGCAGGAAAACATCAACAGACCATACATAAATAAGCATGGGTAGGTTCCAACCAAACAAGCCAGGTAAGTAAGTGCAATGTAATTTGCCAGCCCCTGTTCTGAATGACTGAAAGAATAATTTCTAATCTCAAACATTAAAACTAAGTAGCAGGGGATGAAGGGAAAATTCATAACTTAAGTCAGAAATCATACTTCCAGATAATCTAAAAAGATCTTAATCTAAGAATATAACTTAGAGTGGGCCCAGGCAGCTGCTATCCCAATGCACCTGGCAGAAGGAGATATAAATCAGTTTGGGAGAAATCAATCAAATTGGGCCTCAAAAATTTCCATAGAACTGAGCTAAGTATGTAACTCAATTACAGAGCACATAGAGATGTTTCTTTTATCTTCTTCCATGTCTGTTTTTCATAGTGTGGCTGGATACTTTCTGGAGAGACCTCACACATAAATCAATCGAATCATTATGGGTATGCACCTGAAGCTAATGTTATATATGTCAATTATATCTCAAAAAGATATTTAAAATTTAATGCCTGTACTCTTACAATTGGAAAAGGATGCTATTAAGTTTAAAATTACTTTGAAATAATTTGTTAACAAATTGTGAATTTATGTTAATTTCTTGAATGCTCAATATTATTTCAAATACTATTTCAGCTAAATAAAAAGAAATCTAGCCCTGGCTGGTGGCACAGTGGATAAGGCACTGACCTGCGAACCCAAAGGTTGCTGGTTCAATTCCCAGCCAGGACACATAACCGAGGTTGCAAGCCAGGTCTCCAGCCAGGTCTGTGGCTGAAGGCAGGTGAAAAGCAACCATACATTGATGTCTCTCTCCCTTCCCCTCTCTCTAAAAATAGTAAAATAAAATCTTTTAAAAAATAAAAGTTACAATGGTCTAAAAATAATTATACTAAAAAAAAAAAAATCTGCTTTTCTATCATCAGAATTATTCCCATAACTTAAAAAAATATATTGAAAAGAAAAAGAACAAAAAGACACATCCTCTGATCCACCCACACTGAATGATTTCTAGTTCTCCAGTCCTGTTTGAGTATCTTGGATTACACGTTTTTCCTCACAGGCCTTTCCATCTACCTGCCATGCCCACCCTGGACCAGTGGATCCTACATGCCAACACCTTCCTCAACAGCCAGGGGAAGGAAGGTCCCCTTGTCTGAGCCTTCCAACACCCACCCTAACAGGGACCAGGTCCTTCTGGCCACTCCTAGTTCTGTTACTGCCATTGCCTCCCCGAGGTTCAGTGAAATGTGAGACAGCTGCTGTGCCCCTGGGCTGTCTGGGAGTGCATCTTCACTCCAGGAGCTGCCTGAATTGTGGGTACAGAGGAAAGCCCTGGAACTGAATCAGTTTGGTCTTACCTCATCACTGGTGAGTTTCTTTGCTTTGAGTAACCGTTGAGTCTTATCATCATCTGATCCTTCATCACTGTCTGATGAATAGATTCTGGCTCGTTCCTCTGAAAGCAAAGGAGTAAGACCTGTGAGTGACTTTCAAAGACAGGTATCTATTCATTCCTGGATTTTTCTTCTGATGAATATCTTTAGTTCCTTCTGTAAATTTTCCCAGGGGAAGCAAATAATTTAAAGTGATTTGGTTCAAAGATACATAAATGTAAGTTTAGAAATGTTGCAATAAAA